>CP092870.1:19765969-19906762 GCA_030710605.1 Cordylochernes scorpioides
ATATTACATTATTTTGTTGTCTCATTTTCACCTTGATTGCTCCCTTTCTGCTTCTGATCTTTATTTGTTCCCTCTGGCCCCTTTTGTTGTCCCCGATCTCTTCCAGGCTTTTTGATTATCAAAATGAAGCCTTGTTGGCTTTTATTCCTTTATAACTTATATCACTTTATTGATCCCTTCATTTCCTGTCATCTCCTTGTTGCTTTTTATTCCTTTAGTTCTGTATAGGTCAGCTGATAAATTTGATTAAGCTGATGTAAAAATTTAAAAAATATCTATAAGTTACACAATAAGGAAGGGCTGATAAAAATTGTCGAGAGAAATCAGGGTACATCTTTGACTGGCCTTTCATTTTTTTCCTAATTTTGTGAAATGTTTTGTTTAAAAGTTTTAACTCAAGTTCTTTTATTTTTCAATGCATTCCAGGACTCATCAGTGATAGTCTTGTTGGGGCACGTTTTTTGTAACCATACCCCAACAGAAGGCGTATGTATAATCAAATCAAATGGATACATGGCTTCCCTCCCACATAGACTTACAGACCATCTTTTTGCCCAGAAACCTAGACAATTGATGACACCAGACTTCCATGCCGATGCCTGGTGAAGGAAACACCAGTGACATCCAGGGACATCCGCGCTGGAAGCTGTTGTTCCATATGTACATATATTCCCCTCACCAAAAATTTAGGTAAAGGTGACCAGAAAAAAAAATGGAGAAGGAAGATCTCTAAAGGACTGAACCTTATAAAATATCCTTCCCGAGAAAGGAAAGCGTTATATTACAGTTCAAGTGAAAAGGGGCCTGTGTCGATTTTTAGCTAAGACGGAGGGGGCGATATATATATACCGTCCCGAGAAAAAGGGAGGATGGTATTTCAATCCATGTGGAAGGGGGGGCCTGGCGTCTGAAATTTTACACTATCGCCGTAGCTGTTTCTCTCTTTAGATTTTTTTGTTTTGGTAAGACTATATGTTCTATTTCGATGGGAGAGACCTGGGGCGTCTATGAAATTGATACTGGAGCCGTTGGCCATTTTGATTGGTGTTTCTTTCGGCGAATGAAAATGCCAGCCAATAGAAACTTTGGCTCGGCAGCGAATGGAAACGGGGAGAGACATGAATAAAAGAGGGTTTCTTTTGCCAAAAGGCAGATTCGATCGGAGTCGCTCAGTGAGAGGACAGTCCTCAGACGGGAGATCAGACCTTTGCCGGCACTTTCGAGAAAAAGGTAAGCCATTTGTCATTATGACTTAGCGCCCCCCCCCCCCTTTTTGTGTAGTAACCAACCTAGATTTCGCATGGGCCCTAAAGGGCTATAAAGTAACTTCAGGTCACCTCTATCTAAATTTTACTATGTAAATAGCATATCTCGTCAGTATAGACATGTTCCCAAATTTTAATTTATTTAAATAAATATCTAGAGAAAATTTCCTGTTTCCTCTCATACATATTTCATTCCTTTTGCTTTATGGTACTACACCCCACACCTTAATTTCACAAAGTGTACAAATTATAGAACAACTGACTCTGTTGAAATAGAGTTGTGTACTATATCTTTGCTGTGATATATTGACACAGCAACAGTTGCAAAATTACGACTTTATTAGGGCTACTTTGAGGCTAATTATCTGTCAGGTTTTAGTGATGTTTGTACTTTTATGTGTTTCAGTGCGTTATTCCATCTTTAGACCTTTGTCCTGACAATATTATATGCTCGATCCCTGCTTTAACTCAAACTCTTAATCAATTACAGAGTTTCCCCCCGTTTTTTTTTTCTCTTTATTTATCCTGTTTTCACAAACTGCATTACATGTGATGATGTAAAGACATATGTCGATAGTGTATCATTGACAGCTGTGCTTCTATTATACAACATTAAGGTCTTGCTGCGGGTTATATACATGGGGTTGTTGGCCTAAATTGCTATATATATATATACTTAAGTAAGGAAACTTTAATAAGTCACATCGTGTATCCTCCCTTTTCATCTATCCAAACCGGGAACGCAACAATTTCGCCCGCCGCGGGGCTCGAATTTAGTATATGTTTCATCCCCTATACTTTAGAAATATATACTTAATGAAAAGCCATACTATTTTTAAGTATTGGTGAAGTAGTCCACGCATCCTGAGATTAACAGTCTATTATAAATCGTGAATTTTAATTTATGCTTTCCGTTTCACGGGCATTTTATCAGGCAATGAAAGTTATGTTGAGGCGGTGTATACCGCATCTCTCGCCGCTGTCTTTTACGATTCACATTGCTTGTGGCAAAACCTTAATATTATCATTGATTTCTGATATCAAAGTAAAACGTTTATGGGGATGAGTATCTTTTATTCTGGTCTTCTCGAGCTTTCGAGCTTGTCCGCCCTTCTACAGGAGAAACATATACAATATATCAAGAAAATATAACGTCGCCTGATGCTAAAACTATTATGATTCTATGTACATATATATATATATATATATATATACATTAGGAAGTTTTGCATATTATTTGTTTTCTTAAGACCTTTTTTTGGGGAATATATTGCCTTTTATTCTCTGTTTTGGTTAGTGGGTTTTATGATAGTAGGATTATTTTTAGATAGTGGACTTTTATGGTGGAGCCTATGTTAGGGGAATTACAGTAATATGTTTGGATGCCAGAGTTTCTTAAGTAGTTGGCTATTGTTATAGATGTTTGTGAGTATGGAATGTAACATATCGCCCTATAGATATTTTGTGGAAATGTTGTAATATAAAGGTGGTTTGGTATCCTACTTGCTGGACATTATTTATAATGTTCTGTGTCTCAATCATTTTGAATTCTGTTGCGAGCACCATTGATTACAATTTCTTTATTTTACTTTCTCAAATTATTATATACAGTATGAGAAATGAGGTTGGATTTCCCATGGTTCAAATTTAGAACGGTGATCAGTGTTTTACAGTAGTCTACTGAAATGACTTAGCATTTTTTTTCATCATAGCTCTGATATAATTTTCTCACAGCAGAGGTGAGTTCTGATAAATATTGCTGGATACAAATATCTTAACTTCATTTTAATAGCGCTTTCTATCAAATCATACTAGCCTGTGCATCCAGATTAGGGCTAACATGCTGAATGATAGTTAATCGATTTTATCTTTTTAACGCATAGTGGATTGGGAGAGTGGCAGATATATGAGCCTTAAGGTGAAAATAGAATTGAAGATCCAGTTAGCGTACCCGTGAAGAGAGAAGTTTGATCACCATAAAAAGACGCGTCAGGCAACCGACTTTTTTTTTTTTATGATGCCTCCAACTGCATATGATCTTAAATATCCTGTATACACTCTGACAAGGGAAGGTTATCCTGAATTGACAAATGTATAATTTTTGTCTTTAGTAGAGATTTCCAAGATTCTATTTCTGAAACATTTTTTTTTGGATGAAGACAAATAAAACCATCTTGATAGTATTGAATTTTACAGTAAATATTTGCCAGCAGAAGGCATGATGAGATTACATAAAATTTAAACCAGTTATATGCTTAGTATGTTTCTTCAGCTGTAATTTGACACAGTCATCAAATGAAGAAATGGGCAGTACGCCATATCTTGATGCTGGACACTTCTGTGTCAGGAAGGTGTAGTTAGTCTGTTTAATGAGAATTCAATAATTATCGAAATTTAGCAGATTATCATTGGGGATTTGAACAACTGTCTTGAAAATTTTTGAACAGCCTGAGTAGATAAAGGAATCCTGGATTTAGAGTGGAGAATTAGTAGTACAGACTGACCACTCGACGCAGATAACTCTAGGGAACAATTATTGTGTTAATCCGCCGTAGACAAGAAGAACATTGATTCTCAGGATATTCGATAGGCAGAATTTTGAGAATTGATAAGGTCATGGTTAAAGTTTACACAGGCATATGGGAGTAAAGACAGTGATTTAAACAAGATAAGAGGCAGCCTTGTGTCTTAAATACTTTCAGTGGAAGCAGATGCCACTGCAAATATTCAGGTCTAATAATTTCCAAATTTGAAGTCATGCATGACGGGTTAGCACGGGATTGACGCCTGAACTGGCTTTCACTGGGATTAATCGAGCTTGCGAAAGAACTAGAAGAAGTGTGACATGTCACGCCACTGTACTAAATTAATAATTGAGAAGATTTATGTTGAGCCAACTGAAATTAGTAAAGAATTAAGAGATTAAGGTCTTATTCTTTGAGTTTTACACTAATTTCAATTACGCGATATGGACGGCGTTATAAGTTGGGTGGAAATGATTCGGCCGCAATAGGATGGTCTCCTGGAGGTGGTACGATCAAATACTACTTATTGAATGCCGGGCGGGATCGCATGAAGCATTAAATGACATCAAGAAATGCTTAAAGAAACACCCTAGAAGATTGGGGATCGACAAAATGACGACATGGAAAATGCTCAACATTGTACATTGGCAGCAAAATGATATCTTGCTATTGTATGGACGACCACTCCTTCCTGAAATGTGCAGCGGATGTTAGTCCCAGAATTAGGTCCTTTGAGGCGACACTTTCCTTTGCAGATGACATAAAGACGCATGACAAAACAGCACATGAGCATTTAAACTAACTTCAATTCCTGCCATTAATTAATTTAGTTGACCAATAGCTATAGAACCGCTGGAGACCTCCATACCCTGTGTGAATATTTTAGTGAGAAATGAGCGATTCAATTCTATGAGCCATGAGGTATCCTGTAAGATCAGAGCTGTACCCCATTCAATTTTTTTTTTATAGTAGCCAGTGCGAGATATTTCCAGAATGTTTGTTTCTTTTTTCTAACTGTCATATAATTCGGAAACTAGAAAACTACACTATTTTGATACAGTTTACATCTAGCATCCATGTGAACTCAATATGACTATTGAACGTATATTGAAGATTAATGAGCGAGCCAACCTATAGAGAACGAGTTTAATAGGCTTACAATCAGTAGTTGAAACAGACTATTCGCACAATTTTGTTATGTTCTCCCTCTAGCTGATCTATGACATTATAGATTTTTTTTTAACAAGGTGACTACCCCGTCGAGTGTATATGAAGGTATAAAGGTTTAAAGGCCATAGGCTGTTGGAATAATAATACACTAGTAATAATTATAGTTCATTCTGATGTACAGTAGAGGCAGTGAGAACAGCGCCTCTACCATCATGGCTAGTTAGTTTCAATACACCCAGAAAGAGCATTGATCTAAGATTACTATCCACCCACATGGATGAACATGTACATTGAATGAACAGGAAGAAGCTAGGATTAAGTTCGAAAACAAAAGGCTGAGAACTTTCAATAACGGGGACTTAGTCCTAGTGGAGAGAATGCATGAGACGAAGGGGCGTCACAAATTTGAGCCAAGGTATGGGGGTCCATATGAGGTACTAAGAAGAGCTGGTGATACTGTATATATCTTGAAGAATCTAGAAACTGGGAATTTGGATAAATACCATATAGATAGGTTAAAACAATACCATATACCAATTAGGATTTTCCCCACAGAGGAGGAGGAAACTAGTGATGGTAATTCAAGTCAAGGTTCCAGTGATGAAGATCATTGGATTCATCTTACAGGTCCAGCTTATCTCCCTAATAGGTCCGTTAATGTAGTGGTTCCACAAGGGGTGACAACCAGAGCGAACTCAGAAGTAATGAGACGAGGGGAAGTTGACAGAGTTAGTGTGAACAGTTTAACTTTACGCAGGTCTACAAGGGTGAAAAGGCCCACACAGTGTAAATTCTGCTTAGACTGTCGCCACTAACTAGGATTTTGGAGTGTGTACGGAGAATCAGCTCGATAGAATGAGAAGTTTAGAGATTTCAACCTTTTTTTTTCATTTAAAAACCTTTTTTTTTTTTAAGTAGAACTTCATTAGGATTCCTTTTTTTTTTTTTATACAAACTATTTCTTGTTAAAACCCGACTTTCAAAGACCAATGAGAATAATGTATACCATTGTGAATTAACTATTTAGTGTAAATCTGAAATTTTAGTTATTATCAGGAGTAATAGGTGAAGGAAGGTGTAGGAAATCACAACTTAGAGGGGGGGCTATGTCTAAAACAACGAACCTAATAGGCATCCTATGGCTTGTGTTGGGTAATTCAGAAACCCTATAATCCCTGGCCTTCAGGTAGTAGCTTTGAAATAGGTTTCTAATGAGGACATTGTTGGACCCAAAAGCCAGGACCTTCTACATCTAGATGGCTAAACTCCATCCTTTAACTTAGACATACAAATGTAACACTCGCCAAATACTTGCACCAGTATATATAATAACCAAATTTACACTCAGGTATACACTCGATATTGTATGACGAACACAGGAACTCATATTAATAGTTAAAATATGTGGTTTGTTTAAGATGACATTTTGGGACGTAAGATACGCTCTTACATTACATCATACACAGTAAATATTGTATACACTCGAATTAACATTCGTCTTGTAATTGAGCTTCGATTATAAAAACATTTATATCTTGATCTCCTTTAGCATATAAAGAAATTCAGGTGTATACATATTCTCCGTTTATGATAAGGCAATGAACCTCTTATAATACACTCAATATCCACAGCATACGCACCAAAGTTCATGTGTGATCTGTGATTTTATATAGACATTAGTACACATTAAAATTTACCACATCAACTTTTATTCGACAAATAAGGGATATATAAAATAAATGTAAAACAAATTGTATTTACTATGACATGACATAGTTAAGCAAAATATGAATCTATAACACCTCATTCAAGGCGATCATGCTTGGGCGAAATAATCTATCTGTTAATATATGAATAAGTCCCTCTCTCACTATGAACTCGCTATAAATGGCAAGACGTCTTTATCAAAAAAAAAATACTTTCTACCTACCATGACTTCGTCATGTATAAAAATATGTCTTCACTATAAAAAATTTTCTTAGAGTGAAACTTACCTAAACATCTCAGCTACTTACTTCTCGCCCGGTGGGAAATTTTCGTCCGCCCCCTTCGAAAGCCGCGTCCAAAACTGACTGGTCCCTTGGTCCAGTTCCCCAAAAATTCTGGCCCCCCTATCCCTTTTTTTTTTAGCGCTCTCAATCCCACAGAATAATAAATATACCAAATTCTCGAAATATTAAATAGAAAATAATATTATTAAGGTTAAAATTTAAGGAATAAAAATAATATTTTATAAAAAAATATTATGAATTAGAAATATTCTAACTCAGCTTATGAAAAGATCGATTTAATATAAATATTAACCAAATTCATAATTTATCTGTCTCATTGAGAGAAATATTATTTTATTAAATTTTTTTATTTTTAAGGAAAATTATGAATTAGAAATATTCTTATTCACGGCTTATGAAAGATCAATTTAAACTAAATATTAACCAAAATTCGGAATTTATCTGTCTTATTGAGAGATAAATTTAAATTAATCAATGGAATTAAAATCCAATCTAGGATGCTACCCCTCTGAGAGACCTATACGCTAATTTCTTCTTTAAGAAATCCCAAGAGTATTAATAAATGGTCCCCATCTATCAAAATGTCATGTCACAGGTCATATATACAAGAATTAAAAGGTAGGTTTTACAAAGTCGCATGCTGGATGTCCGTTTCTTCTTGCTGAGGTGGCTTCTCCACTGCCCGTCAGCTCTCTGCTTATGTTGTGGTTGGACTCCTGCTCCTGTTTTCGTCGGGCTCCTGGCCAGGGCTGTGCCTTCCTTGATATATCTTAGTATCCACGGGTATCCGCGTCCAGTGCTGCTTCTCCCTCCCGGCTTGATCTCTGAACCACCGTCGGCTATTGCCGTGGGACATCCATCTGTATCCATCTTAATCAGGGGCCGGTATCATCCTCCTCCAGTAGATCTTGGGATCGTGTCCAGGGCTGCGTCTCCCCCCCCGGCTTGATCTTTGAACCACCGTCGGCCATTCCCGTGGGACATCCATCTGTACACCAAACACTTTCGGCGAGACACTGCGTGTATGTACATAGGATGTAAAAGAGTGTTTACATCTTTGTTGGGTCTGTTTGGTGAAATGTGACCCAACAATTCCTCCCCTGCCAGAGTGAAAGAATGAGTTTATTTCAATTCATATCTGATCAAATATTCCATGAGAAAATATGAAATTGGGAGAAATGCATTCTTTTACGATACCACTATGCAATCATAGTCACTCCGGCAAAGGGGGAACAGACGGGCCATGGAACCTGGGGCAGGTTAGTTCATCGTGATTACAGAAGGAAGTTCTACCCTACCATTCTATGGGCAATATACTGAGCCCATCCCTTTGCTGTCTGTATTCCAGGGGGTCTTGACCCAGATGTGAGTCGAGTCCACACATCCCCGACCGCAGTCCCAGTGGGTGGAGAAGGGGTGGTCTATACACAGGTTCTGTGCAAAACAGATTCTTATGCCATTCAGGTTAACATAATAATTATGGGCGCCAAGGAATTGTGTTAGTATGGTAGACATGCCCAATTCCTAAAACACATCTAAAAAAAAACTTTATTAGTTCTATACGATACATATGGCAGCGAAGGAATGGCTATACATGTTCAAAATGGCAATGATAAAAAAAAAAGGAATCCAAAGTTGCAACTCTTATCGATGACATTAAAATAATAGTATAAAACAGAAACGAAAAAAAAATATATACATATTAGAGCTGCACGAATGCGATACATGCAAAAAAAATATTGGAACAATATGGATATACGCGATGTTAAATAAAATAAGAAATATTAAAATGGGTATTTACTATAAAAAAAATGGTTTGATATATATATATATAATGAATACAAATGAATACATAAATTGTGATTAAAAATCTTTATTCGGTACATTTGTCCGAAGATGGTAACACCGCTGCTACCAAAATGTCACACATACCCATGCTATGGAGTGTGCTTCTACATATACGAATATACATGGATATAATAATGAGAACAAAATATATGATATATGATATAAAAAAAATAATAAAACGGATATATATATGCACTGAGGGGTCCAGGTTATCTCACTAGTATCTCAAAACTCGTGTAATATCTAACAAAGATAAAACTTGTCCTTACTAACTTGTCACTGGGAGTGTTTGTCTGGCGTGTTCCCTGCCTCTCTTAATACAAAAGGAAGCCTCTCACAACCAGATTACTTCCAAATTACATTACCTGTGGTTGAAATCTCTCCCACCTTTGTCCTTTATTTTAACATGTAGTTTACTCCTACTATACATTGTTTAGCTTATCCATAGAATGTGTACTCATAAATTTTGACCAACAAATCGCTTTAATAAAAATACTCAAACTAATTCTGTAATAAATTATGATGGATAGGTCTAGCTCATATCTTGTGATATGTGTCCTCTCACCTGAGTTCTTAGTACCTCTCTGAAAAAAAAAACAAATCTTGTAAAACAAATAACCCATTGCTCTAGGTCATTTCACTGTCTCAAAACGAAAGATACTTTATATTCGATCTTCCCCAAAAAAAAAATTAATAATCACTCTTCAAATCTGGACCACTATATTGGCTTGTTCTGGCAATCTGCTTCAAAAGTTCATTTTGTGTCCTATTAATTTAAAATTTAACCTATCTTATAATGAATTACTTAAAAAAAAAAAATTCTATATATTAATTGATGTTTAGACTTAAATTCGTTCTAACTAAACGTATGGTAGACTAATAGTCTTTAATTAAGTGAATAACTCTTGCTAGCCTGGGGCGATATAAAACGCAAAGAATCCGGACAGTCCATCTGTCACTTTGCTATCTGATACCTAAAAATCTGTAGACGGGATCGCTTCGTCTAATCAAAACTTGTTTGTTACTTGCTCAATTGTTAACCCTCATTAGAAACCCCTTTAGGCTTTTACTTATAGACAAGGAGTTACAGGGAATTCGATTTCTCTACCCAGCGCATGTTTTCTAAGCTCGTCCATCGGGGAATTTGTTACAGGCTGCGCAATATATAAAAGAGCTCCCAACGTGCCGATCCTTTCCAACCTCCCGACTGTATCACCCTCATTTCGGTCACGCTCAAAGCGTCGTAAATTACGATGTCAGATCGGTTACCCGAGGTTTTCGTCGCTTTACACTTAGTCTGCGACGTCGGCAACTGAATCCCCCCACCTAGCACAAAGTTCACCTGATACCTCTCCGTTCCCTCTAATGAGGAGAGGACTTGCAGGCTTTTGGCCTGACCGTGACCTTCCACAAATCCCCAGTCTGAGAATCGAGACATGGTCATTGCCTACGATTCTTAGAATTCAAGTTGATATAATGAAATAGAGTAGCTGATTACTCTCATAAAAAAAATCAATATTTACACTCCTCTAAAAAGGAGACCTAACAAAGTGGAGCGAATATTTTCCTAACAATAGAGTTGTAGTTGTCCTGTTTGAGGCTTCGTTCCTAACAAATAAAGAAATCAAAATTGAAAATTGACCTATTAAATCCCTATCACTACTCTAAAGTAATTTTGGTCTAACAGTATAATAGTTTTTAACTTTGACAACAATCATTAGTCATTCCATTCATACATATTTCATTCGCAGACTGCATTCATACTATAGTTAAAAATTGCTATAAATGCCAAAGTACTACAATTATCTATCAAATAAACCCTAACAATAATAAAGTCTTTCAGGACCAATGAGAAATCAAATAAAGTTATCTAATTAAAACAAAGTGGGGACTAAAGCCCTATTGACTTAAATAAATGCCTCATACAAACTCTACATAAAAGTTATCTATACGTGGATAAACATTATTTATATTTAAGCAAATTAACAAAATTGATTGTTAACAATCAAATGCTGAAATCTAACCTAACACTTTAACTGTGTGTCTCACAATTTGAAAATCTTCTTATCTTGACACTTGGTGTCTGAACAAATGAATCATCAAACTAGCACTTAAATGGAGCGAACTGAACTTCAAGTATTTACCTCATTGCCAATATATGATAGGTCCATAAGTGTTTTTGCCAACGCTTCTTCTTTCTCTGCTATTCAGCTAAACTCTTTCTTTGGACTTATAGGGTTTTTGGTACCCAGCTCGTTCTGGAGTTTAACAACAGAGGTTACTTGTTGCTCTATCAATTCTTAGATTGTAACTGCATTACATACTCTCATTAGAAATTCTCTTTGGGCTGTATTCTGGGCCTATGGAGTTATAGGGTGTCTAGTTTTAACCCAGCGCATATTCCGAATCAACCTGTAGCGAATATGTTACAAGCACAGCAGATATCTAAAGCATCTAGATTTCCTAATTGATCTCGAAGTTGAACCATTATTCATAACCTTCAATTAAGAATTAAAACAAAATATACTGTCGAACCCAGGAGTTGAATTACACATGCTATCAATACAGAATAGCTTCTTCCAAAAAAATTAACTGAAATCTCTTTAAGGCCACTATCTAGGGCCTTTAACTCACATTCTAACACATTTTACTATGATCAAAATTCAACTAGCTCTAGTACACATCCTATAAATCAAATCATTGGCAACTTGAACACGATCTGCACTCGGTGGGTTTCTTGACCCTGGTCGAACGGCGTACTTCAACGCCGCCAGCATTGCCACCAATGACTCTATCAACTATTTCTAGCGGGTTTCTCAAGATTGTCGTCTCTTGTGGTCCCTCTGGTTCTACTGTTGGATAAGATTGTAACATAACAATTAAAAGAAACTAGTTTTCCTACATTGTATCCTGACAGGTTGTACAAGCTCTTCAAAACGGTGTGTCATATTAAAACAAGGTTGTGAGACAACTCTTAATTATATACTATACTAAAATGAGGCTGAGCCAATTCTACACCAGGGGAACACGAAAACCCAAGATGTCGTTTCTCGTGTTGAGGGAGCGATGTCAGTAGGACAGAGTTTCCTGGTATTCCCTCTTATCTGGCACGACCGGTCGGGGTAAACAGTGACGTCACGTGAAAGGAGGAAACATCTGATTCCCCCCCTCTTGCTCTAACTGCTGGGTCGATTTGGCTCATGTAAATAGTAACTCTTATTTTACATCTAAAATCTCTCATATAGCTCATTAAATAAAACGGTGTAAAACGGTGTACTATATAAGGATGAGGTTATGGCAATTTCTCTAAATGACACATTAACACTAATACAAATTGTGAAAATCTTTAAAAATGGCAACAAACACTATAGCAAGGTTGTGAGGCGATATGCGGCACAAAGGCAATGTTGAGACAAATAAAACACAAACACTGAAACATGGTGTTAAAGCTCCTTTCAACATTTAACACTAGAACACACGTTATAAAAAGAAAAAAAAAGAACTGTAAACTGTTTAAAGTTCACCATGACACTAAGACAAAATTGTTAACATATAATAAAGTAGGAAAAATTGGAAGTTTAAAACACACGTTATAGTTAAAAAAAAAACTGCAAGCTCTTCAAAGTTCACAATAATCATTAAGACAAAATCGTTGTTTAAAAAAAAACTGAGTAACTCTTAAATATCATATGCCAACATTAAAACCAAGATTGCAGCAGAAATTGCTTCTTAAAAGGAGAATACATATTTGTTATTTAATATATAACCCAATATTGTAATTAATAAAGACCCATGTATTTAAATTAGTGTATACAGTCGCTGAAACTTATATAAATCAGCTTACACAAACCCCCAGTGCATATATGTCTTCTTTAAAAGAAATAGTTCTATCGAGGCGATATTGCGGTCGACAGCTACGCTTTATACATTAAATGTACTTTCTTCTATCAACCTTTATCTACTATTTACAAAACTCTTTATCCAACTTTTTTCAATTCTTTCTCCTTCAACATCTTTCTGCATCTTTCTATCTCTTTCTCATCAACATTCAACGCTTTCTCACTCTTTTTATCACTTTCAACACCTCTTTCATTGTTTTAAACACATTCCACTGCCTTTTCATCATATTTCATCGCTTTCAACACCTCTTTCATCCCTCTGAAGTCTCTTCGAAACCCGTCATCGGGAACTGGATCCCGTTCTATTGTTTTAGCCTATTTTGATATCTCGGGAGTCCCTTCTGGGAATCTGTTCCTCCCCTTGCCAATCCTTATCAGGGCCGGCGACCTACCCTCGTGTTTACAAGCAGGAAATTTTTTTCAATTCTCTCTCCCCTTGGTCAGCTCTATACTATCGACTGACATTCTTCTGGGCGGGGGCTATCGCCGAATTTCGAGGAAATTTCCAGAGGACCCGTTTCCACCCCTTTTTAATCTTCCCTTCGAGGAGATAAGCTCTTTCTGGGTGTATTGAAACTTAACTAGCCATGATGGCCTTCTGGTAGAGATGCTGTTCTCACTTCCTTTACTGTGTATCAGGATGAACTATTAATTATTTCTAGTGTAATAATATTTCTATAGTCCTTTATGCACACTGTATTAGGTATTTACCCTGCTAACGACAAAGGAAAACCACTATACTTCGAGCCAGTTAAAACGTGATAAAGTTAGATAAGCAGTTTGTTTCAGCTAAATAGAAAGGGTAGCCTTGTCAAGGAAATTTGGGATATATGCATGTACAAAGTCAGTTGCCCTACAACTCTGTTAAAGTGGGCTACACCTAATTGTTAACATTAAATAATTCTGATTGTCTACATCTGTACTATGCATTGACATGAGTAGCCCTGAAAACCTCAATATAAGATCTTAAATCTTATAGTGTCACAGGTGAATTCTATGAATGACTGTTTCTTATGCGTCTTCCCTTCTTGTTGTTCCTTCCCCTATTCCAGCCCGAACTCCTGTTCACTGCTTGTTGGCTTAAAAAAAATTGTTGTCGATTGTTGGCTTATCCCTCTTACACCTTTCATTACATCGTGTAATTTATCCTGACCTGATTCGATTTAGCGCACCTTCCTATCGGAATTTCGTCAGGGTACAGTGCTGAACATTTAGCATGTATACGTTGTAATGGTATCAAAGATCTTGCCTCGTTAGGACATGGCTGTCGCAGTGATTTCAGTGGTATGATGGAGTAGGAACCGAGCCTTGGACACATCTGATCAGATTCGGGTTGGCGCTACTATACCTTGCGTACTTTATTTGGTATGCCTTTTAGTTGGTTTTGTGAGGTCTGAGCGAAAATCAGGTGCATCGCCTGCAGATGGATGTATATAGAGTAAATCTCTATATTTTATAAATGATGCATATATTTCCGATGATTTCTTTACATAGTACCACAGTGACCCTTCCTTCAGCAGATTCATGTCAAGTGGCTTATACGCTCTGTAGCGTCCATTGGGATATAATGTTTTATATTACTCTTCACTCACGTCCATCTTCGTGAGCAACATATTCCTATTATATAATATGGAGGTTCTACATACAACATCACATGCTCCGGTGTCCATTTTTCATACCACGCAAGATATCCTTCTTAATCTTCTATGCCTATTCCCGATCTCTCAGAAATGTAATCCTTGCTACTGGTTACCACTGCCTAATACCACCTTCCATAAACTATGAAAGCCGATGTCGAAACGAATCTTAGGTCTGTTCTCCTGTTATAAGATCCTCCTTTGTTATAGACTTCTGCTGTCCAAACAATCTGGAGTTGGTGAAATAGATAAAGGTCTCTAGAGGGGCTTATCAAAACCAGGCAAGTGTAAACTTACACGAGGTGCAAGGCTTACTATTATTGTTCGTCTAAAGTTATTCGAAACTATACATTTGCTAGGTTGCCAGGTCTGCATATTGCATTTAGTTCTGAAATAATGTTATTAGCTTCCAAGGATGCAAGATGTAATGAAACGATTTCGTCCTTTGGCTGGGTTAGAGAAAGAAACAGCGAATTTCATTACTTCCAAAAAAAAAAAACTTCCTGTTAGATTCTGTACATGGATCACCACACGATAAGATCATCATAAGATTGGATACGAAACAACCAAGTGATAAAATATAAGTTCACTAAAGAATTTGGCACCATTTGGTTGTCCATATCTACCAAAGATGATTTGTTAATATTTGATGATATTGTAATCCCCATTACACGGAATAACTGCTTCCCTTGACAGAGGCACACACCCGTCTATCAGAGTATATCTTGATGTCCACCTCCCATTGCCTTATAAAGGTCCAGAATTACTAACAGAACAGGAGCTAAACACTTACTGATCCTACTTTCGTGTAATCTCATCTTGCCTTCTGCTGGCAAATATTTACGGTAACTTAATACTCATCGAAATGTTTTTATCTGTCCTTGACCAAGGGGAAATGTTCCAGACGGGAAGGTTTCATGAAATCTTTCTTAGGTTAAAATTCTGCACGTTTATTGCATTTCAAGGTGACCTCATACCAGTGTACACAGGATATTTAAGATCATATGCAGTTGGAGGCATCATGAAAAGAATCGGTTGCCCGACGTGCCCTTTTTTTTTTTTTTTTTTTTTTTGTCGCTATTTTGAAATTTCACTGTGATTGTATTTCGACATGTAATCATCTGTAGTAAATTATGTCATATCTAAATTGTGATCCTATTCAACGTTTAAATGAAGCAACCAAATCTATACGCCTTCTTAAGATATCGCGGTTAAGTTTTAAACGAAAATGCATATTCATATAAGGTTAACAAATAAACAAAATACTGTCTTATTATTTAGTATGCATTTCCAGGGATCTATAACGGTTGTTACCAAAAGGAAAATTTGATCACTACACAAAATAAAGGCTAAGGAAGAGAATTTCGGGGGGTATGTTTAAACTTGTTTACGATCGATATTCGAAGCGAACACTTAGACCTGGACATTCTGTTCATATATGGACATAAAAATTAAGATAAGCAATAATAATATCGGATAAGAGAATGAAATACTAGTATGCTATTAAACCTTTCGGATGAGATCACCAGACACTACAGGAAAACAATGATTGAAAACGTTTATAAATTAATTAAGTCCATGAACTATATGCATTAGATAAGAGGATAAATGCTCCAGATCATTATATTGAAACGATAAATACCATATAGATAAGAGAGGACAAAAGGCACAATCTGGCAAAATCAACAAAAAAATGTGTCTCCATATCTATCGAGTGGAAAATTTTGTGTTGGATAAATTACTTGAAATAAATCGTTAAGCCTTTGTTTACAAATTATAAGTCGTGTTGAACCTATAAAGAAATAATGGTGAAGAATTAAGAAGGGATGGAACATCTCAAACGTGAAGCCTTAAATACAGAAACATGGCTGGAGATCATAATAAAATTAAACAAATCCATAGGCACCTATGTGTATATACAACCACTCTATAGAGTAAATATACACGTGTCCATCGACTGCCATTTTGAGAATTTTACCGTGATTCGGTCGTCACGCAGACATTGTGAAATATGCCATATAGAGAATAAATTGGCTATTCAACGATTTAAAGGAGCGAGCTAAGCTATACGCTTGTCTACAATATCGGGGTTAGATTTTAAAGAAAATCGTATATTCACATAAAGTTGACAAAATTAAATCAAATACCACGCATGACACTGTACCTTAGTCAAGAGAATGAATGCTTCAAACGGAGTGTTGAATAAAACACACAATACTTAGTTATTTAGTATAATCAAACTAATAAGGCCATAAAGGCGTTTCGGCTTCCCATAACCAAGAGAATGAAACAAATGTGGAGATCGTCTCTGGATACATCATACTTATTCGATGTCTGATTTAAGAATTATCAGTAAGTGTGCATGCCCGATTGCGGAAGGAGATAAAAAATAAATACATAATGCAGACTCATCTAAAGTTGCTAAGATATAATTATATAAACGATGTCAATAAATACTGCTGCATCATTTTACAAAATGTAAGATGAAATAAGTGGATTACAAAATTAAAAATAAACAAAGCTAAAGGCCCATGGATAAGAAAAACTACATAAATATAATTATTAATCAAAAACGAAGATTATGTCCAGACCTTTTACTCATATTGCTATATATTACGAAAAAAAAATACTTCGAGGTAAACATTGTCTTGGTCAGCAAAATGACAAATCACAAATTGGCTAAATGGAAACGACAAGCGAAATTATTAAGACAATTAAAGATTTAAAATCTATAGAAATAATAAAAAGAATCAGTATGAAATAACTTTAAAGAAATTAAATTAAAAGATTAATTGTAAGCCTATGAGATTAACTTAATCGCGTGATATTGTACGTTTCTCCTTCAAACTAGATAAGAAAAAAAAAACAAAGATCTTCAACCTTTGTGTTTATATTGATAATGCTCGACATTGGAGAGATAAGGGAAAACCAGGTGTACTATGTCAATATCAAAGTTCAAAATATTTCCAGATTTATCAAGTGGAACCAGTTTCCAAAAAAAAAAATACTTAAATATAAAATCTATTAAAACTTGAAATAGGTCGTATTGACCTACTAATTAGAAAATAACGGTGAGAAACTAACGGAGATGGAACATTTCAAGCATGAAGCCTAAAATACAGAAAATACAAATATATAAAATCAATTAAATCGTAAGTCAATGCACATCGAAAAATAAACAAATGCTTTGAATTGTAATCTAGACAACGTTAAATATTATAAAGATTAAAGAATAGCTAAGAGAGCATTCTAATAAAATTCAAAAATATCTTTAGTCCTATTGAGTGGAAATTCTGTGGGACGGGAATAATTAAAATATTATTAAATTAAATAAAAATTATGTACTATCTAACTGTAGTAAAAGAAAATAAGCTTCATTTATCCTATAGTAAAGAAGGTAATGATGAAAAACAAAGGGAGATAGAATATTTAAAACAGGAAAAACCTACCCGCAAAAGCGGGGAGGACAGTGAGACCAACCTTTCCAGTCGAGAGCTAGCAGTGGACTGTCCTCTCATTGTTTTCTCACTTTCCAGCTAAAGTCTATACATGTGTTTTCTCCACATGTCCTTCCCCCCTCGAAAACATCTTGCATGCACATCTGTTGTTTTTCACGTCAATCATCCCCCCTCTCTCCAGGTGTGGACGCTACTCCCACTTGTCAATCAAAAAGACACCCCCTGAGATTCTAAATTTGGGGCTCGCGTGAAATTCTCAGGATTCTGAGAAAACAATATTTCTAGGCTTAAGTTAGCGTCCCTAAATTTCATTATCTATACAAAGTAAAGAACCATTTCGCCAATATTCGAAACTTAAAGAAAAAAAATGGTACACTTTAACATAAGACGCTTCTGTAGATTTGAAATTGAAAGGTTAGAACAATTGTGTAACTGAGAAATAAAAAAAGGCTCGTGGGTTTCTATTTAAGCCTAACGTATTTCTTTTATATACTAACAATTATCCAGTGAAAGTTCATAAAATTGACAAAAGGCGGCATGAATAACGTAATTAAAAAAATATAATGCTTTTATCAAAACCAATGATATGCAGAAATTGTTAACAGCTATCCAGTGAGAATTCATAAAATTGTAAAAAGGCGGCATGAGTAACGTATTTCTAGGTTTAAGTTAGCGTCCCTAAATTTCATTATCTATACAAAGTAAAGAACCATTTCGCCAATATTCGAAACTTAAAGAAAAAATGGTACACTTTAACATAAGACGCTTCTGTAGATTTGAAATTGAAAGGTTAGAACAATTGTGTAACTGAGAAATAAAAAGGCTCGTGGGTTTCTATTTAAGCCTAACGTATTTCTTTTATATACTAACAATTATCCAGTGAAAGTACATAAAATTGACAAAAGGCGGCATGAATAACGTAATTTAAAAAAATATAATGCTTTTATCAAAACCAATGATATGCAGAAATTGTTAACAGCTATCTAGTGAGAATTCATAAAATTGTAAAAAGGCGGCATGAGTAACGTATTTCTAGGTTTAAGTTAGCGTCCCTAAATTTCATTATCTATACAAAGTAAAGAACCATTTCGCCAATATTCGAAACTTAAAAAAAAAATGGTACACTTTAACATAAGACGCTTCTGTAGATTTGAAATTGAAAGGTTAGAACAATTGTGTAACTGAGAAATAAAAAGGCTCATGGGTTTCTATTTAAGCCTAACGTATTTCTTTTATATACTAACAATTATCCAGTGAAAGTACATAAAATTGACAAAAGGCGGCATGAATAACGTAATTAAAAAAATATAATGCTTTTATCAAAACCAATGATATGCAGAAATTGTTAACAGCTATCTAGTGAGAATTCATAAAATTGTAAAAAGGCGGCATGAGTAACGTATTTCTAGGTTTAAGTTAGCGTCCCTAAATTTCATTATCTATACAAAGTAAAGAACCATTTCGCCAATATTCGAAACTTAAAGAAAAAAATGGTACACTTTAACATAAGACGCTTCTGTAGATTTGAAATTGAAAGGTTAGAACAATTGTGTAACTGAGAAATAAAAAGGCTCGTGGGTTTCTATTTAAGCCTAACGTATTTCTTTTATATACTAACAATTATCCAGTGAAAGTTCATAAAATTGACAAAAGGCGGCATGAATAACGTAATTTAAAAAAATATAATGCTTTTATCAAAACCAATCATATGCAGAAATTGTTAACAGCTATCCAGTGAGAATTCATAAAATTGTAAAAAAGGCGGCATGAGTAACGTATTTCTAGGTTTAAGTTAGCGTCCCTAAATTTCATTGTCTATACAAAGTAAGGAACCATTTTGTCAATATTCGAAACTTAAAGAAAAAAATGGTACACTTTAACACAAGACGCTTCTGTAGATTTGAAATTGAAAGGTTAGAACAATTGTGTAACTGAGAAATAAAAAGGCTCGTGGGTTTCTATTTAAGCCTAACGTATTTCTTTTATATACTAACAATTATCCAGTGAAAGTTCATAAAATTGACAAAAGGCGGCATGAATAACGTAATTTAAAAAATATAATGCTTTTATCAAAACCAATCATATGCAGAAATTGTTAACAGTTATCCATCGAAATTCATAAATTGACAAAAAAAAAAAAAAAAAAAGGCGGCATGAATAACGTGTTTTAAAAAAAATAATGTTTTTATTAAAACAATTATCCAGTGAAAATTCATAAAATTGTAAAAAAGGCGGCATGAGTAACGTATTAAAAGAAATATAAAGCTTTTTTTTTTTTTTCAAAAATCAATAAAAATAACGGTCACTTCTTCTATCGATACCTAATTTCTTAATCTCAGGGAATTCGCAGGCCTACTTCTTGCAAATTTAAATTGTATTAAATTTTGATTTTCGGAAGACTTCGGCCCCACGTTAATTGGCGCTAATTGTTGGACCCAAAAGCCAGGACCTTCTACATCTAGATGGCTAAACTCCATCCTTTAACTTAGACATACAAATGTAACACTCGCCAAATACTTGCACCAGTATATATAATAACCAAATTTACACTCAGGTATACACTCGATATTGTATGACGAACACAGGAACTCATATTAATAGTTAAAATATGTGGTTTGTTTAAGATGACATTTTGGGACGTAAGATACGCTCTTACATTACATCATACACAGTAAATATTGTATACACTCGAATTAACATTCGTCTTGTAATTGAGCTTCGATTATAAAAACATTTATATCTTGATCTCCTTTAGCATATAAAGAAATTCAGGTGTATACATATTCTCCGTTTATGATAAGGCAATGAACCTCTTATAATACACTCAATATCCACAGCATACGCACCAAAGTTCATGTGTGATCTGTGATTTTATATAGACATTAGTACACATTAAAATTTACCACATCAACTTTTATTCGACAAATAAGGGATATATAAAATAAATGTAAAACAAATTGTATTTACTATGACATGACATAGTTAAGCAAAATATGAATCTATAACACCTCATTCAAGGCGATCATGCTTGGGCGAAATAATCTATCTGTTAATATATGAATAAGTCCCTCTCTCACTATGAACTCGCTATAAATGGCAAGACGTCTTTATCAAAAAAAAAAATACTTTCTACCTACCATGACTTCGTCATGTATAAAAATATGTCTTCACTATAAAAATTTTTCTTAGAGTGAAACTTACCTAAACATCTCAGCTACTTACTTCTCGCCCGGTGGGAAATTTTCGTCCGCCCCCTTCGAAAGCCGCGTCCAAAACTGACTGGTCCCTTGGTCCAGTTCCCCAAAAATTCTGGCCCCCCTATCCCTTTTTTTTTTAGCGCTCTCAATCCCACAGAATAATAAATATACCAAATTCTCGAAATATTAAATAGAAAATAATATTATTAAGGTTAAAATTTAAGGAATAAAAATAATATTTTATAAAAAAATATTATGAATTAGAAATATTCTAACTCAGCTTATGAAAAGATCGATTTAATATAAATATTAACCAAATTCATAATTTATCTGTCTCATTGAGAGAAATATTATTTTATTAAATTTTTTTATTTTTAAGGAAAATTATGAATTAGAAATATTCTTATTCACGGCTTATGAAAGATCAATTTAAACTAAATATTAACCAAAATTCGGAATTTATCTGTCTTATTGAGAGATAAATTTAAATTAATCAATGGAATTAAAATCCAATCTAGGATGCTACCCCTCTGAGAGACCTATACGCTAATTTCTTCTTTAAGAAATCCCAAGAGTATTAATAAATGGTCCCCATCTATCAAAATGTCATGTCACAGGTCATATATACAAGAATTAAAAGGTAGGTTTTACAAAGTCGCATGCTGGATGTCCGTTTCTTCTTGCTGAGGTGGCTTCTCCACTGCCCGTCAGCTCTCTGCTTATGTTGTGGTTGGACTCCTGCTCCTGTTTTCGTCGGGCTCCTGGCCAGGGCTGTGCCTTCCTTGATATATCTTAGTATCCACGGGTATCCGCGTCCAGTGCTGCTTCTCCCTCCCGGCTTGATCTCTGAACCACCGTCGGCTATTGCCGTGGGACATCCATCTGTATCCATCTTAATCAGGGGCCGGTATCATCCTCCTCCAGTAGATCTTGGGATCGTGTCCAGGGCTGCGTCTCCCCCCCCGGCTTGATCTTTGAACCACCGTCGGCCATTCCCGTGGGACATCCATCTGTACACCAAACACTTTCGGCGAGACACTGCGTGTATGTACATAGGATGTAAAAGAGTGTTTACATCTTTGTTGGGTCTGTTTGGTGAAATGTGACCCAACAACATGAAAGGTCAATCTTTCAGAGTAAAGTTGTGAAGTATAGGGACCCTAAGCCAGGGGTAGAAGTTAAGTAGGCCCAGACCGTAGTCGATCCTCGGAAAGCACTTGAGAATGTTAGTGTTGGGTAGTGAATCGTAAACCCTATAAATCCATCTTTCAATAGAGTGTTGAGGTCGGACTACTGCAAAGGGGACAGACGCAAGGTGAAGTAGGAAGAAAGTGACTTCACCCACGGTGGCTAGGGGAGTGACTCAATTCCGCTTTTATGAGGTGTCACGTTTAATGGTCCTTTATTCGCCATTGTAATTTGTGTGTGTCTTTATAGAATTGTCGTGAATAGTCACTTAGTGTCAAAGCAAGGGCAGTTTTTGAAATTACATTTTTTTTAGGTAGGTTAGCTTTCAGATTATTTAGAATTGTTAACCATTTTATTAACAATCATTTATCAAGTATAAAGTATTAGTATATATAGAGTTTGTATGAGGCATTAATTTAAGTTAATAGGGCATTAGTCCCCACTTTGTTTTAATTAGAAACTTTATTTGATTTCACAATTGTCCTGAAAATTTTGTTATTATTAGGATCTATCAATGATGATAATTATAGTACTTTGGCCTGTGTAGCAGCTTTTAACTTTAGTTTGTATGCAAACCGTGAATGATGGGGGGGGGGTGTATGAATGGATTGGTTTAATGAATGTGTAAGAAGGTTAAAAACAATTATACTGTTAGACCAAAGGTATATTAGAATAGTGTAGGGAATTAATAGGTTCGATTTTTTTTTTTAATTTTGATTTCTTTATTTGTTAGGATCGGAAGCCTCACAGGACAACTACAACTCTATCTAGTTAGAAATATTCGCTCCCTTTTGTTAGGTCCCTCGTTAGAGGATATAATTTTCCTTTGATTTTCTTTTATTTTAGTTTAGCTTGAATTCTAAGGATTGTGGATAAATGATCCCTATCCCGACCCTCAGACTTGGAGACAGTGGAAGGCGAGGATCAAGCCGAATTTCCCACTCAACTCCTCCTCGCAAGAGGAAACGAAGAGGTATAGATTGAATTTTATGCAGGATGGGGGATTTGTTTTAGCCATGCCGTATAGCCTGGGGTATAACGGCGCGACCTTGGGTAACCGATCTGACACCGTAGTTTCGACGCTTTTAGCGTGGCTGGAGCGAGGGTGTTGCAGACGGGAGGTCCTGTAAGATTGGCAAGTAGGCAGAGATTGCCCAATTATTCTAGACGAAGTGTTTCCGTCTATTGAATTTTTTTTGGTACCAGTTTGATCCCCCATAGCTAGCGGAAGTTTCTTCTAATAAAGGATTCGCCCTGCCATACGTTTTGTTGGAATGAATTCGAGCATAAGACCGATTCGAGAGACAGAATAAGTAATTATTAGGACCTTCAACGAGTTTAGACTCGTTCCATGTTAGGATAAGATTTTAAAGTATTAGTTAACTATAATGACCGCGAACGAGACGCCAGAACAAGCCAGTGAGTCAAAGTTTTAGAAGTGTTGTATTGAGGACAGTAGAATTAAGAGCAGTTATACAGGGAGTAGAATTCTGAAGGAATTTGTAAAAGAACCAAAATTTCAGATTGATAAAATTCAAATTTATAAGATGTAGATTTATAGGGTTCAGGTCAATGAATAGGGAGTATATTGGTAGATGAAAGTAATATGAATTTCTTGGAAGGGGGAGGTAGCTGAACTGTACACACCCCAGAGACAAGGTAAACGGAGTCACAAACAAAATGGGAGAAGTTGATTAGTTTCTCTGTCAAACAGAGAGCTTTCTTCATACGGTTGTCACCCTAGATATAAATGGACTGAGTAGTTTAATAGAGGTCTGGGCTATGTTCCATTTGACCAAGATTCTAAATGACGTACCTATCTGGGTTGAGAGAGTATTGTAATTTGAGGAATCTAACACATAAGAGAAAACACACCCTCCAGTAGGATCGGGATAGACGAATATTACCCAGTGACCAACTCGTGATTCCAGACTGAATAAGATTGAAAACTTAATTGAGATACTAAACCTTGATCCTTCAGCGCACAAATATATATAATGTGTTTTCATTTTCTTATTGAATAGGTTATTATCTTATATCATTTATATTATATTATAATCATATACTATTCATTTCAACAATTTTATTTCCTTGATATTCATGATATTAGTAATATTTACCTGCCATGTTGCGATTTTTTTTTAACATATTATCATGGCTTATTCTTCCCTCAAGGCATGATCTATTTTATCCTTATTGTCTTTTATCCGCCTTACTTGTATATGTATATATATTTTGTCATCATATATAATTTTGTAGTAGTTTTCTTTATCATCCATCATGGGATGATTTTTATCATATTTAATCACTATCTGCATGATACGTGTTTTCTTCAATATATATATCATACCCATCATATAACATGGAAGGATTCAATTTATCATTACATATTTCGTGCCTTATTTAATAATTACTTTCACAATTTGTTTTCTGTAATTTTTTTTTTATTTAGCAAAAGTCATCATGTCATAGGCTAATCATTATATACCATGATATTTCTTTCAGCTAACTATAATTATCCTTTCCTTTGATTGTATATGTATAACTATACCACACGAATGTCTTGATTGGTACTTAAATAAAGATGCTGGCATGTTTTAGGAGTTGGACTAGTCAGTTATTTCTAAACGACTTCTTGGCGCCCAAAATTTTTGTTATATAATATGTAATAGGGAAATGTTCTAACTGTATTGTTAGCAGAAAGAAGGTAGCAATGAAACCAGCACACCAGAGGCAAGGATGGGGTTGAGAGGACCTACCACAAGGAAGGCCTACTCCTCAAGACCAAAGAAGAAAGTGGAAGGGTGGTATATATACCCATGAATGGTAAGACAGATGACCTTGCTTACTTCCATACATATGATATGACTGTCCCCCATAACCTATGTTGATAACAGTGTGCTGACAGAATAATAACACACAAAAAAAAAACCCTTTGCCAGGATGCACAATGCCCACTAATGTTCGGAATAATAAACATCTAGAATAGCATACCATCATTTTGATTAGCCTTATCTTCCCTATAGGTTTCGGTACACCTGGCTTCACCTAGTAATGGAAAATGCATTTTGCTAGAAATGGGCCTGCTTTCATAGTAACTGATGAAAGGCAGATGAATAATGAATAGCACAAACGCATTTGTCCATTACTTGGCAGGGGGAGGATTGTTGGGGCACGTTTTTTGTAACCATACCCCAACAGAAGGCGTATGTATAATCAAATCAAATGGATACATGGCTTCCCTCCCACATAGACTTACAGACCATCTTTTTGCCCAGAAACCTAGACAATTGATGACACCAGACTTCCATGCCGATGCCTGGTGAAGGAAACACCAGTGACATCCAGGGACATCCGCGCTGGAAGCTGTTGTTCCATATGTACATATATTCCCCTCACCAAAAATTTAGGTAAAGGTGACCAGAAAAAAAAAATGGAGAAGGAAGATCTCTAAAGGACTGAACCTTATAAAATATCCTTCCCGAGAAAGGAAAGCGTTATATTACAGTTCAAGTGAAAAGGGGCCTGTGTCGATTTTTAGCTAAGACGGAGGGGGCGATATATATATACCGTCCCGAGAAAAAGGGAGGATGGTATTTCAATCCATGTGGAAGGGGGGGCCTGGCGTCTGAAATTTTACACTATCGCCGTAGCTGTTTCTCTCTTTAGATTTTTTTGTTTTGGTAAGACTATATGTTCTATTTTGATGGGAGAGGCCTGGGGCGTCTATGAAATTGATACTGGAGCCGTTGGCCATTTTGATTGGTGTTTCTTTCGGCGAATGAAAATGCCAGCCAATAGAAACTTTGGCTCGGCAGCGAATGGAAACGGGGAGAGACATGAATAAAAGAGGGTTTCTTTTGCCAAAAGGCAGATTCGATCGGAGTCGCTCAGTGAGAGGACAGTCCTCAGACGGGAGATCAGACCTTTGCCGGCACTTTCGAGAAAAAGGTAAGCCATTTGTCATTATGACTTAGCGCCCCCCCCCTTTTTGTGTAGTAACCAACCTAGATTTCGCATGGGCCCTAAAGGGCTATAAAGTAACTTCAGGTCACCTCTATCTAAATTTTACTATGTAAATAGCATATCTCGTCAGTATAGACATGTTCCCAAATTTTAATTTATTTAAATAAATATCTAGAGAAAATTTCCTGTTTCCTCTCATACATATTTCATTCCTTTTGCTTTATGGTACTACACCCCACACCTTAATTTCACAAAGTGTACAAATTATAGAACAACTGACTCTGTTGAAATAGAGTTGTGTACTATATCTTTGCTGTGATATATTGACACAGCAACAGTTGCAAAATTACGACTTTATTAGGGCTACTTTGAGGCTAATTATCTGTCAGGTTTTAGTGATGTTTGTACTTTTATGTGTTTCAGTGCGTTATTCCATCTTTAGACCTTTGTCCTGACAATATTATATGCTCGATCCCTGCTTTAACTCAAACTCTTAATCAATTACAGAGTTTCCCCCGTTTTTTTTTTCTCTTTATTTATCCTGTTTGCACAAACTGCATTACATGTGATGATGTAAAGACATATGTCGATAGTGTATCATTGACAGCTGTGCTTCTATTATACAACATTAAGGTCTTGCTGCGGGTTATATACATGGGGTTGTTGGCCTAAATTGCTATATATATATATACTTAAGTAAGGAAACTTTAATAAGTCACATCGTGTATCCTCCCTTTTCATCTATCCAAACCGGGAACGCAACAGTCTCTGCACATGTGACTGTTTGGTCCCAATTCTCCTTTCAATTGTTCCAATCAATCTTATTCCCAAGGTTCTTAGCCTCTGCCAACATTGGAATATTCAGCTCCTCATCAACAGATTCTTTCACAGACACAAAGAGCAGATATGATACATTCCATCTGTTATAAGAAATATATAACTATTTTTGATGCATATGATTATTTTTATATTAAAACAATGATAAGGCACAATTTGGATTATAGATTATAAACACAAGGTAATAAGACCAAATCCAAATCATTCAGTACATGTTGACTTTGATCAAATGGTTATCTCTGATTCATTTTTCCTGATGATTCCTTTATTACCCCTGATCTCTTTGTTGTCTCTGATCGATTTTTCTTCTTCTAAACTCTTTGTTGTCTCTTATTCATATTGCTTCTGTTCCCCTTTTATTTTTGCCTTCCTTTTTACCCCAATCCCAAATTTAGCCTCTCATCACTTTAATGACTATGGGCTATTTATTTAGATTTGGTCTTATTACCTTGTGAATTAAAACAATATTCTACTGTCCTTACTAATGATTAAATATTGGGATGAGCCAGGCATTGCCATTATTTTATCATTGCAGTAAGGACAGTAGAAAATTATTTTAATACAAAAGAATCATATGCGTCAAAAAATAGTTTATATTTCTTACAAAGAGCATAGTTGGATGTTTCCTAGTGGACCTGTTTCTTAGATTGAGCTCATTGCCACCAATCAGGGAAACCTAAATAGCCTCATGGGAGCAATGAAAAAAAAAAAAAAACAGAAGGATCATATGGCCTACTATAGATTTGCATATTTTGTCATTAGATAATATATTTTAGAGTAAAAAGTCCAAATTTTCAAATAAATAAAGTGTCTGATGGTAACAGCTTTGTTACCATCAGATAAAAGTACTGACTGTCACTGAAATGTCATACACTATTTGATTTGGTCTTGTTACCCTATATTTCTAAACTACAAGCCAAATTGTACCTTATATTGATCTATTTTTTTTTTAATTCTATAATTGAAAATGTTAATGGTGTGAGAATAGTTTGGTATTATTGTGTCAACAGATTTTTAGGTTTACACTCCATGAACAAAAAAATTTTAGGATATGTCTTCTTCTTCCTTCTTATCTCCACTCAATTACACTAAGGTATCAAGCTTGTAAAGTTGACAACCATCATGATTGGGTAAAGTAAAATGCGTCTGCCTTTGTCATTAAGACTGGGAGCACTACTCAGTGGCAGGCCGACTTAGCTCCAAAAGAAATGGCCCCCTCTGACATGAGGAACAGACACCATGTGCAGCCACTCCTAACATGGAGTACAAACGCTGCTCATCCTATATCCCTGGATCAGGAGCCCTTACAGGGTACTATCAGCCGAGCCCAGGTTTTTTAGCGAGCTTGTTACTGCTCCCCCTCCTCCTTTTTCATCCGGGCTTGGGACCAGCAAAGGCGGAGTTTTTAGGATATGTAAAGTCTTTGATGTTGCCAGTAGTTTATTTTTTAGAAGGAGACAGACAATTTTGTTCACACTCCTTAAAATAGATTTCAATTTTTTGTTCAAAAGAAACATTTGAGGTATAATTCTCAAATTTCGTTCTACAATCATAAGCTACATTATATTGTATTAGAAATATTTGTAGTTTTGATAATTGAAAAGTGTGTCAATCAGTTTCCAACTTTTTATCCTTGCACTCACCTAATGAGAATACCAGGATGGCATTGGCTGAAGTTTATTATGGAAATGGACTTTCTAGAATTATATATTCCCTAACTCTGCCTTTGCCAGTCCCAAGCCCGGATGAAAAAGGAGGAGGGGGAGCAGTAACAAGCTCGCTAAAAAACCTGGGCTCAGCTGGCCCGGCTGATAGTACCCTGTAAGGGCTCCTAATCCAGGAATACAGGATGAGCAGCGTTTGTACTCCATGTTAGGAGCGGCTGCACATGGCGTCTGTTCCTCATGTCAGAGGCCGCCATTTCTTTTGGAGCTAAGTTGGCATGCCACTGAGTAGTGCTCCCAGTCTTAATGACAAAGGCAAACGCAATCTACTTCACCCAGTGTGGAGATAAGAAAGAAGAAGAAGATATATTCCCTAACTTATGTTTAGAACAAAAAGTTTTTTTGACACAGGGTGCATTTCAATTGTCTCTTGTGAGAGAAGCTTTTTCAAAATTAAAGTTGCTCAACAATGAGCCAAGTAAAACTTGTGGTTTGACAAGTCTTTCAATTGAAGGAGTAGAACAATTAATATCAAAATTAGACTACAGTTAAACCTTCCTGTCTATAGCGCCCCCTCTAAATAGCAACTTCCTCTCTATAGCGCCCGATTTTAAATACGTAGTACGATGCGATTTACATTAAAAGTGACCTGTCTATAGCACCCCCTCTCTATAGCACCCTATTTTGGTGAGTCCCAAGAGGTGGCACTATAGACAGGTTTAACTGTATATTATTAAAAACACATTAAAACCCCTTTACAGGGAATCCCAGTGAAACTGAACCTTTGGTTCACTTTGGATCCATATTGGGCATCAAATGTTCATGACAGTAAACGTACAACTGGACTTGTGTTAGCAGGAGCTCCCATAATCTGGAAGAGTATAACAATTATAGCACTCAGGTAACAATGGAGCATGTACCTCTTTCAACAACAATGAGAGAAATCATGAGTGAGAGACCTGATTAAATAATTGTAGACCCAATGCTCATTTAGTGTGATAATCAAACACACCAATAAATATGTAGGAAGATCAGAGATGAAATACATTGCTGTTAAGTACCTTTTCATCAGTGAGAAGATTGGGTAACAATGGAGCACGTAGCTCTTTCGACAACAATGAAAGAAATCATGAGTGAGAGTCCTGATAAAACAATTGTAGACCCAATGCTTATTTAGTGTGATAGCCAAACACACCAAGAAATATGTAAGAAAATCAAAGATGAGATACATTGCCATTAAGTACCTTTTCTTCATTGAGAAAATCAGGTAACAATGGAGCATGTAGCTCTTTCGAACAATGGGGGAAATCAAATGAGTGAGAGACCTGGTAAAATAATTGTAGACCCAATGCTCATTTAGTGTGATAGTCAAACACACACCAAGAAATATGTAGGAAAATCAAAGATGAAATACATTGCTGTTAAGTATCACTTCATCAGTGAGAAAATCAGGTAACAATGAAGCATGTAGCTCTTTCGACAACAATGAGGGAAATCATGAGTGAGAGACCTGATTAAATAATTGTAGACCCAATGCTTATTTAGTGTGATAGCCAATCAAACATACTCTGTGGGAAGATCAAAGATGAGATACATTACCATTAAGTACCTTTTCATCACAAGGTAATAAGACCAAATCCAAATAAATAAATAGTGTGTGATGTTTCGGTAATGAATTCAGTACTTTTGTCTGAAGATGGCAACAATGCTGTTACTGAAACGTCACACACTATTTATTTATTTGGATTTGGTCTTATTACCTTGTGTTTATAATCTATAATCCAAATTGTGCATTACCATTACCTTTTCATCAGTGATAAAATCCAAGATAGCACTGTTTCATTGCAATATGAAGGAGGAACACTGCACTCAATAAAACTCGAACAAGGGCTCTCCACTATACACATTAGCAATGATTTGACAGATCAAATGACCTATGCATGCTTCCACTGTGCAGAGCACATTTTTACAAATAGAAGAATCAAGCTTAAATTTCTTTTATTTAGTTCTTTTGATGATGATGAAGCACAGTTTGGATTATAGATACAAGAAAATAAGACCTAATCCAAATAAATTAATTGTGTGTGACGTTTCGGTAACAGCGCTGTTACCATTTTTTCATTTTAGGTGCAATATTGAAATGTTTGTGCCTATTACAGAGGAAACAAACAAAAAACAAATTAGAACTTAGAATTAAATATTTACAAATTTACATGTATTATTCGACAGAGTTCATAAAATTTATATAGACAAAGTGACTGATGTAAAAAAGTTAAATGATTTAGATCAGGGAACAATCGATGTCTCACTTCTGTAAAGTTCGGACAGTCGTAGATAAGGTGAAGAGCAGTTTGTTCAGTTTCTCCGCAGTAACAATTTGGTGTTTCTGATAGACCTCTTTTATGTGAGTATTTATGGAATTTTCCGTGTGATGTGACAAATTGAGTGACTATAAAATTTGGATGGAATTGTGAAGGAATTCCATTTGGAAAAATAGTGTGAATTGTATAATTAGCATTATGAATGGATACAAATGATTCATAATAATAGCTTTTTCTTCGCCAATATTGTTGTAAATATTTCCCTTGGTAAATTTTGTTTTTTTAGGTCGTATTTTATTGATTTATAGTTTAGATAGTCTTTTATGAAAGGTGTATGGAGGTGTGAACATTCGTATGATATGGTTCCATGTACCACTGAGATACCATTGTCAGACAAAAGAATTAAAAAAAAAAAAGATTTTGTCTGATGATGGTAACAACGCTGTTACCGAAACATCACACACTATTAATTTATTTGGATTAGGTTTTATTTTCTTCTTTTGATGACCTGATATATAAAGTTAAACTAATTTTACAAACACATAAGTAATAAGACCAAATTCAAATAAATAGTGTGTGACGTTTCAGAAACAGTGTAATTACTGAAATGTCACACACTATTTATTTATTTGGATAAGTTCTTATTGCCTTGATTCTAATCTATAATCCAAATTGTAGCTCATCATTAAGTTTGATAAAGCACAATTTGGATTATAGATACAAGAAAATAAGACCTAATCCAAATAAATTAATAGTGTGTGACATTTTGGTAACAATGCTGTTACAAAACATCACACACTATTAAATTATTTGGATTAGGTCTTATTTTCTTGTAAGTTTTACATAGTTAAAGTACAATTTGCATAAGTGCATTGGTGAAGAGAGGAACCTTTTATACATAAAAAGAACTCCGCCTTTGCCAGCCCCAAGCCCGGATGAAAAAGGAGGAGGGGGAGTAGTAACAAGCTCACTAAAAAACCTGGGCTCAGCTGATAGTATCCTGTAAGGGCTCCTAATCCAGGGATACAGGATGAGCAGTGTTTGTACTCCATTGTTAGGAGTGGCTGCACATGGCGTATGTTCCTCATATCAGAGGTGGCCATTTCTTTTGGAGCTAAGTCGGCCTGCCACTGAGTAGTGCTCCCAGTCTTAATTACAAAGGCAGACACATTCTACTTCACACAGTCATGATGGTTGTCAAACAAGCTTGATACCCTAATATGATTGAGTGGGGATAAGAAAGAAGATACATAAAAAGGTTTCCCTTGCATTATCTACAATACAAAAATGTGAAAAAATAGTACAAATGTGATATTGTACTAGGATATGGTTCATAAATTAAAAAAGAAAAAAGGGCATCTTCTTATCGTGCAACTGAAAGTTGCTGATTGCTTGCACCATCTATTGGAATAAATATTAACTATTCATTGATTTTTAATTATTCCAGAATTGGACAAATATCCATTCTTGATCAATAATTAAAAATCAAAGAATAGTTGATATTTATTCCGATAGATGGCGCAAGCCATCAGCAACTTTCAGTTTCCCAATAAGAAGATGCACTTTTTTTCTTTTTTTAATTCAACACAGAGTTATATTACAAGTGGTCCATCCATAAATTGCTGCTGAATTGAAACTGTATTTGCATATTCAATGTTATGTAATATAAAAATGAGACAGAAATTTATCAAAGAAAAAATATTTAATAGTTATATATTAAAAATAAAATTTAGTACAAAAATAATTGTTAATAACATTTATAAAAATTTTAAACTTTTTATCAAACCTCCAATATTTATTTTAAGAGAGGGTAAATAGATATCACTATTTGAACAATTTCTTAGAAAATATCTTGTTTCTTTTTGGAATACAACTTGATTCCTTTTTCAAGAAATATTGCATAAACACCTTTGATAATATAAACAAACAGGAATGCAATTATATATGAAATATTTTTCTTTAAAAAAAAAAATGTTTATTTTAGTTTGTTAAAAGAGAGAATTCTAATATAAAAATATTTTTTTTATAAGTCAAATAAATTAATTTTGTTTTTTCACTGAATTTTAAAAAGTATCTGAAACTTGTTCTGATTTAACATCAACTTCTTTATTCTTTGATGGAATTTTCTTTATATGAACTTGATTGATATGCTTCAGTAAATAACGTTTCTGTGATCCTGCATACTCGCAGAAATTGCACTTGAAGTTTTTTTCCCCAGTATGAATCTTAACATGACAATCTAGAGTGCATTTCTGGGTTGCCTTATAGGGGCAAAAAGTACAATGATAAGGTCTTTCCCCAGTATGAATAAGAACATGTTTTTTAAGATGAGATTTCAAAGAAGTCCTGTAAGTACAAAATGAGCAATGTAAAGGTTTCTCATTAGTGTGAGAAGTTATGTGGAAATTGAGAGTACCTATTTCAGCTGCTGAATACTCACAGAAGTTGCATTTGTATTTCTTCAGGCCAGTATGTATAGACACATGTCTGTTCAGATGACTTTTCTGTGATGTTCTATACGGGCAATAAGGACACTTTAGAGGTTTATCACAAGTATGGATGCGTAAATGCCTATTAAGATTTGACTTTTGAGCAGCCCGATAATCACAAAAGGAACACACATGTGGTTTTACATTATTATGGATATTTAAATGAGTGGTTAAGGCATGTTTTTGCGATGCCCTATAATCACAAAATGGGCATGCATATTTTTTTTCACCTGTATGAGTAAATAAATGCCTTTCTAAATTCTGCTTTTCGGATGCTTGATAATCGCAAAGTCCGCATTTCCAATCTTTAACGTTTGAATGAGTTTTAAGATGTCTTGTAAAATGACGTTTTACCTCAGTATTGTAGTCACAAAATGAACAGGTAAATTTTTTAACTTGGTTGTGAGGAGCTTCATAAATTTCGTTATTTTGCATAGCATAAAAAATAAATTACTGTAAAATTAACAAATGGAATGATAACTTATTTAAAAATTATAAAAGTATTAACTTTTTTGTTTTTACATTTTCGTAACCAACGGAAAAATAAACAAATACAAATACGTGGCTTTTTAAAAAACAAAAAACAGACTTCCCTGTTTACCACTAATATAACAAAAGTATTCTGCAATTTAAAAAAATATATATTTTTTAAATGTAAACGAATATTCTTAAAATAAAGTTTTCCAAAAGTCCCCAGAAAACGTCTTATATATATAAAAATAATTCTTATATGAGTGTGTGCGAAACAAATAAAATATATAGTTTTCAAAATAATTTATTTTGAATACATGAGATTTTTTATAAGAATATCTGTATAGAAACATTATTTTTTTAAAAAATACACCGAAAATAATAGAATAGCTCTCGGATTTTATAGATCTGTGAGGTGATCAGTAAGGATTTAAATGCTGATGTTCCTTCTTTTATTAAATAAAATGTCTCAGCCTTTTAATTACCAATTACCACCGAATATCTATCAAGTATATACTATATTTAATCAGTGTAAATCTAGTCTTAAAGTTCAAATAAACTGTGATTTTTCAAATCAATTATCTAAAATTACCCTTTATTCCATACATAGCAACCAATCCTATTGCGACGCACAATAAAGATACGATTTGTGTAGCCTCACTTCTTCTCATACATTCTTTGAATTGACACCAGATCTCATTCTAAAAATCATCAATACTTCTCCTTGAATTTGACCTTGACCTTATTTTGCTCCGCGAGGAAATTTTGTCCTAGCACTTTTATGAACTTTAATTCTCTCTCTTAGGGGAAAAAACTGCATATTGGTCTCTATTGTAATAATGAATTACATTCTGTGTCCCTATAAGGTTGTGGAAATCTCAGCTCTTTTCCCAAAATAAGTTTCTCAGGTGTAAACCCTGTAGCTAATTTTTCAAGTCTTGTATGTGATGCAAAAGAGTAGTATGCCTAGTTGTAAATAGCTAGTGGACTGAATAAATTTACTTATGTAGAATAAAGGGAGGCTTATTGAAAGGAACAATATTAACAAAATTAAATTTGCGTTACAGTGTTATGGCAGTGTTGCATATTTAGGGTTACTGCGTAGTTGTAAACAAATTATTTTAACTCTTACTAATCCTTTTCTATATGTACTTATTTAGACAATTTTAATAGGATTATACAATATATTTATAATAGAAAAATAGAGTAATTTAGATTAGATATTAAGACTAACTAACGGCGCGGATGGTCGTTTATTTACAGAAGCCAGAAAACGAAAATGCAGAAAGAAGATGATAAAAAATAATTATATTGACAGGTCATTATTTATATCTATATATATAAAATTGAATGTCTGTCTGTCTGTTTGTCTGTACTCTATAGATTCAAAAACCATACATCCAATCGCCGTGAAATTTTGGGATATTATTAGGTATATCACAGGGAAGGTTTTTGAAAAATAATTTCCTGAATATCTTGAATATCCTTAGAGTTATTTGCAGATTTGTAGATTTAACTCGCAAGCAGCGCCCCCATTGTGACGATGATAACAAGTTTTCTTATCACTAAGAGTGTTATCTTAAATATTATTTATCAAAAGTAAGATTATCTCAGGATGACACGGCAATGTGACACGGAAAAAATGTTCACTAGATAAAACTATGATTTTCTAATGTAGAAAATTAGGAAACACAAAATTCAGGATGACACGGCACACAGGGACCGGGAAAAAATGTTCACTTTATCGAGAGATTCAAATTTACGAGTTTCAAATTATCAAAATATATATTTTTTAAAAATAAGTTTTTAGAGAATTGTTTTAACAAATGTTCACTAGACAAACCCTTACTCGGGTAAACCCCCCCCCCCCCCCCGCCCCCGGAGAAGCCAAGTACGTTTTATGTTCTTCGTTAGACAAACATTCACTCAGGTAAAACCGGGCGAAGCCAGTCACATCCGCTAGTTATATATAAAAATGAATGTATGTGTGTGTGTGTGTCTGTTTGTCTTTTATGCCTGACCAAACCACTCATTGGAACGCCATGAAACTTTGGGAAGTTATTTAGTATAGTACTGGGAAGGTTTCTAGCAAATAAAATTTTCGAAATAACTTTTCGCTTTAAAATAATCAAGATAAATATTCTAATTTATCTGTTATAATTCAACAATCTGCTCTAAATATTATCATGATGATACGATGATTTTGTAATATAGAAAATTAGGAAAGACAAAATTCAGGATGACACGGCAATTTATTTGACAAGAATAATGATACAATTTATAGGCAAGATACTATTCCTTTAACTTCCAATTACCGAGGGAACCAATTAATATTGATTTTATTCAACTTATCGAGTATTTTTCAAGGGACCGGGGAAAAAATGTTCACTTTATCGAGAGATTCGTTAGACAAACCTTTACTCGGGTAAACCCGTCCGCTAGTATTATATAAAATTGACCAGTCAATATGAAATATCTATCATTCTCTCCTCTTCCAATCTTGTAGGTGGTTTCAGAATCCTACTAGATCTCCAGAGGGGATTCACTTGATCAGGTGGTGTAATAGTCTAGGGACTCTGGACTGGTTCGTAGAAGACTGTGGCTGGCTCCGCGTTGTGGAATCAGTTCCTCTGGTTCGGTGTTGGTGTTTATATCAGGATCATCGGAGACTCCTGCATGGTCATCAGTAGATTCACTTCTCTTCCCAGGAATGCGAGAGAGATCTCTGTATTTGGTTTTCCAATGTCTTCTAACTTGTCCTTTGGCTGTTTGTAATGTAACTAGACGGTTTCCAGTAGTGCCTTGAATGCTAGCTTGGTCCCATTTTGGTCCTGATTTGTAGGTTCGATACCATACAAACTCTTCTACTTTAAAACCTGTTTCCTCTGATTTACCAGGATTTGGTAAGATAAAATCCAAACGACTTCGAATATTATCGCCAAAGTTCATTTTGTAGAGTGACTTTCCAAAGCTGGCTATTGGAGTCCTTCTATAGCCCAAAAGTATCTCAGCTAGGCGTTGAGAAATGCTCCCTTGTTGTACTTTCTTAAGACCAGTTTGAATGGTTTGCCTTTCACGTTCAGCTAAACCATTGGAACTTGGGTGAAAGGATGCAGTCCCGGTACCATTATCAGATACTAGTGTACTTGGAATGCCAAACCTGGTAAATAGACAGCATTGTTGTTTGATGGTTTCACTTGTAGAAAAGTTAGGAACGGGAATGGCTTCTATCCACTTGGTACATGCGTCCACTACAATGAGGTATAGGTTTTGTTCAAATGGCCCCAGATGATCAATATGAACTCTATTCCAGGGTTGGTTGGTGGAAGCCAATTGACTGGTGTAGTTCGGGGTGGCATGCTGGCATGGCTTTGGCAGCAGTTACACTGTCCTAAAGGTCTCTTCAATATTCTTGTCCAAACCAGGCCACCAAAACAAAGTTCAGGCCACACTTTTTAAACCAACAATGCTGCTTGATGACTATTGTGTAATTCATCCAACATTTTGGCTCTCAAATTTGTAGGAATTATGACACGATTTCCCCAGAATAGCAGACCTTCACAGGCTCCAGTAAGGCATGAGTTCCATTTCCATCGGTCCAACCTTGAAGTGTATGATCCAAGGCTTGTCTTAAAGAGGATCTCCTGGTAAGCTTACCCGAATATCATCAGATGTAACTGGAAAACTGTCTAAAGCGTCCATCAGTAATACCATTTCCACAGGTTCTGAATCATGTTCCTTTTTGAATTTTGATCAGGAGTGAACGTGGGAAGTCGGCTTAAGACATCAGCTTCTGTATTGGAGGTGCCCTTGATGTACTCAATCTTGTACTGCTAAGCATATAAAATGATGGCTCATCTTTGAATTCGGTTTGCAGCAATAGTTGGAATCCCCTTATTCTCTGAAAATAGGGTTACCAACGGCTTGTGATCTGTGCGAAGAGTAAAACTATTTCCTAACAAGTAGTTGCGAAACCTTGTCACTCCAAATACAATTCCTGAGGCTTCCCGGTCCAGTTTTGAGTACTTTTTCTCCGCTGGAGTGAGTGTACGAGATGCAAATGCCATTTTCCCTCTGTACTTGGGACAGCACAGCACCAATGCCTACTCCGGAAGCATCACAAGATAGAATTTTTCTCTTTCGAGGATCGAAATGTACTAGTAAGGTTGACTGGACTAATTTTTCTTTAATGTCCTTGAATGCTCTTTCTTCTGGGGTTTCCCATTTCCACTTCTGTTTTTTTAGCAAGTTGTATAATGGTGCTAAAGTGGAAGACATGTTAGGAATAAATCTTGAATAATACGTAAGTAAACCCAAGAATGATCGTGGTTGGACTTGGAGCGCCTTGTATAGGTGCAACCTTAGATGGCAATGGTTGGAGACCTTCCTTTGCTATTTAATGACCTAGATACTCTAGTGATGGTGCCAGAAATAAACATTTATTCTTTCTCAGCTTTAACCTGGTCTCTTGAATTCTTTAAAGTACGCACTCCAAATTCTTCAGATGATCTTGATCATTCTTCCCAGTAATTAGGATGTCATATAGTGCACAGAAAACCATGGGAATTCCTTTTAGAAGCATGTCCATCTGTTTTTGGAACAATGCTAGGCTGAAGATATTCCAAACGGGAGTCGTGTGTACTTATATAAACCCTGATGCGTATTGATGACTGTATAAAGTTGAGATTCATCATCTAGTTCCAATTGGTTGTAGACATCTCTGAGGTCTATTTTGCTGAATTTCTCACCTCCAGCTAAAGCTTCAAAAATATCCTCGACTTTATCGCAGTAATCTTTAAATCTCCACAAATTTGAATAGTCTGGTCAGACTTCAGAACTGGAACAATCAGAGCAGCCCATTCAGCATGTCGCACAGGTTTCAAAATTCCCACCTTGACTAATATATCAAGCTCTATAGAAATCTTCTCCTTGAGTGCATAAGGAATAGGACGTGACTTGAAAAATCTTGGTTTCATTTCAGTATCAACTAGCAATCTAGCTCTTACCCCCTTGAACACACTGTGGCCAGTTTTGAACAGTTCTTTAAATCTATGTAGCTGTGTTGTGGCAGGTTGTTTTCTGTTACTTTAATCACGTCAACCTTGTATGCCTGGGTTCGTAGTATTCCCAATGCTTCCAACCAATTCCGACCACAAAGGTTAGGACCTTCACCTCCAACAACCATCAATTGGGGGCTGAGTACTATTCTGGTATTGTACAGGCACATCCAATGTACCTAACACTTGCAAGGGTTGGCCACTGTAGGTTGTCAACTTAACTCTTAATGGATCGGCAGGACATGGATTAGGTAGTTTAAAGAACCTCCGAGTGGAGTCAGATATGAGGCTGTAGGCAGAACCAGTATCATATTCCAATGACAGTATCTTATCATTGATTTGTACTTCAATCTTAATTGGACCAGGTGTTCTCCATGAATTTATAATTTTGAAGATTTGACTGCTGATTTCCGTCCCTGTGATGGCGTGTACTTTATTTCCATCCTTATTTGCAGTAGAATTGCGTTGTGGCTTTCTTTTTAGACAACTACTCCCCAAATGTCAAATTTTACTACAGTTGAAACATTTGGCTTTCAAATGAGGACATTTATCTTGCTTATGATGATCAGATCCACATCTTATGCATGCGTAGTTTTCTGACTTGGTAATCTTTCCTGTAGTAGATGATTTTAATCTCCAATTACCTTGCTTAATTTTCTTAACAACCTCTGGGTTTCTTCGACTTTGTAAATCTTTTGCATATTGTGCTGCTTTTTCTAAAGCAAGAGCAATTTCTATAGCTTTATGCAAGGTCAAACTGATGGGATCCCCGGTTTGGATAGTTGAAAAGGGAGGATACAAAAGGGGGGAAAACTCTGTAATTGATTAAGAGTTGAGCTAAAGCAAGGATCGAGCATATAATATTGTCAGAACAATGGTCTAAAGATGGAAACAGCCGCGACACTATTATACAATTTCATCAGACAACCCATGAAATCGTTATTAAATTGGGCAATCTATAAAACACTGAAACACAGACACTCGCGGCAATGTATGTGGCCGGTAATTTATGGGAGACTTGATTATTAGTAACATTCCCTTCAAATATGTAAGAAACATACAACATTTCATTTAAACAGTGGGAATAGCACCATAAGGCAAATTATGTATGAAATAGGTAACAGAGGAAACAAGAAAATTTCTCTAGATATTTATTTAAATATCTTAAAATTTGGGAACATGTCTATACTGACGAGATATGCTATTTACATAGTAAAATTTAGATAGAGGTGACCTGAAGTTACTTTATAGCCCTTTAGGGCCCATGCGAAATCTAGGTTGGTTACTACACAAAAAAGAAAAAGGGGGGGGGGAAACCTAGATCTCCATCTATTCTAGCGGGACAAAATATACGAACCCTAACACTCCTTTTTAAGTCACTTAAAGCCCTTTAGGGCCCATTCAGAATCTAAATAGATTAGCTTCTGTTCGAAAAATAAAAGGGGGGGGGCTAAACCATAATGGCGAGGGGCTTACCTTCTCTCGAAAGCGGCGGCAAGGTCTGGTCTCCTCTACGTCTCAGGCCCGACTAAAAATCGTCCTTCTCACTGAGCGACTCCGATCGAATTCCTGCCTTTTGGCAAAGAACCTTCTTTTATTCATCTCTCTCTCCATTTTCATTCGCCGAAAGAAACACCAATCAAAATGGCCAACGCTCCAGTATCAATTTCATAGACGCCCCAGGCCTCATCAAAATAGAACATATAGTATTACCAAAACAAAAAAATCTAAAGAGAGAAACAACCACGGCGGTAGTGTAAGATTTCAGACTCCAGCCCCCCCCCCTCCTTTCCACATGGATTGAAATACAATCCTCCCTTTTTTCTCGGGACGATATATATATCGCCCCCCCCCCCCCCCCCCCCGTCTTGGCTAAAATTGACCCAGGCCCTTTTTACCTGGACTGTAATGTGATGCTTTCCTTTCTCAGTCTTTAGAGATCTTCCTTCTCCATTTTTCTCCTTTTTTTTTTTTTTTTCTGGTCACCTTTACCTAAATTTTTGGTGAGGGGAATATATGTACATATGAAACAACAGTTTCCAGCTCGGATGTCTCTGGATGTCTTCTTCTTTACCAGGCATCAGCTTTCGGCATGGAAGTCTGGTGTCACCAAGTGTCTAAGTTTCTGGGCAAAAAAAATGGTCTGTAAGTCTATGTGGGAGGGAAGCCATGTATCCATTTGATTTGATTATACATACGCCTTCTGTTGGGGTATGGTTACAAAAAACGTGCCCCAACAAAACTATCACATTCCCCTAACAGTTTTCTTTGAATGCTGTCATCCTCGATTCCAGCTTCGCTTAATGTAGACCCAAATTTGAATAGTATCCCATGGACATCTGTAAGGAGATAAGATATGCTGTAAGAGCTCACCACTGGACTAGGAAGTGAGTGAGGGTCTACACAAGAACTGCTGTGAAGACAATTCACAACTATGGAGAGCTGGAGGGAGAGAGAAAGGCTTGTAGGCCGATCTGGCCTTCCCACTGATTACTCCATCAACCATTGTATGGAAACTACACCCGAGGCTAAAAGTCCAACAGTAATTAAGGCGTACCTGTGAAAGTTGACTTCATAAACTGCCATGCTGGACAGTTCTGACAATGAGTAGAAACAAAAGAAGCGACATGGAGCAGAAGTCCTAAACGAGGTAGTGCTGAGAAGGAAGACCTGTCAAACTGAACATTCCAGGACTGCAAGTCCAACCAGTAAAAGTATGCCATGGAGCAGAAGAACAATCCAACACTTTCAAGCATGCAATTGTCTTTTGTTATTTCATCTTTGCTATTGTGATTTTTGAAGAAATAATATTTTAATATTTTAAATTTAAATATATAATTATATTTTTAATTAATGCGAGCAATATTTATCCAGGAATAATAATAATATAACAACATAATGATGATATGATGCACTAGCGCGCCATCTGTTATCAAAATTGGAAACTATTTTAAAGGCGTAAGATTCTTTTTTATATTAAACAATTTCTACTGCCCTTACTGCAATGGAAAAATTAATGAGAGGGCCTGGCTCATCAGTGGTGAACCCTCTCAGCGGTTTCGCCAGTTTAATCTACCATACCGCTGTTATAGTGCATTTTTGGAACTTCCTTTTATAGTGATACTGTTGATAGACTCTTTGAATGGGTATCTTAGAAGAACTATGGACATAAGTGTATTGTGTATTGCCTTGTTATAAATAAGAAGATACTCTTACCTTAAGGATTATATCTTTAATCTTATTTATTTATCTATTTACAAGGTAATATTTAAAACTTAGAACAATTACAGCTATGGCGGAACTTTCACCAGCCTAAGGTAAACAACAACAGTCAATGTGATGATGATCGTAACGTACTCTCAACACATCTCCCCCTTTTCTCTAGAGGTTTAGCCGGTCTGGCGGCTTTACCACGCGTCCACTCCTGGTCTTTACTGGTTCCGGTGATCTCTGGAATATCCTCGGTTCACTGTCACAAGTAGTGTTGTCCCCAGTAGATGTGAAGCACTGACTCATCTCAGGAGACTCCATCTCTTCATCTTCCATGACAATCTTTTCACCCTGTGGGTTTGGTAGTAGGTGGAATCTATTTCTTCTTAAAATTCCTTTTGGAGAGTTGACTATATAAGATCTTGGACTTCCAGCGTCTTCAAGTACCACACCGGGAACTCTCAAGTCTTTCACCCATACTCTAGTTCCTTTATTCAGATGGGGCAATTCTCTTGCACGATGATGTATATCAAAATGGGTTTTCTTTTTGTGCCGTTGATCTTTTTCTCTCATTTCTAGATTTTCAAGATCAGGTATTCTTGACTGGAGTTGAACTGGAGATGTTGGCACAGTTGTTCTGAGTTTCCTGTTCATGCATAGTTCAGCAGGGCTGTACCCATTTTCCAATGGAGCGGTTCGATAACCAAGAAGAGAAAGATATGGATCTCTTCCTTTCTTCAACTGGTTTTTGATATTCTTCACCATCGATTCGATGAAGCCATTGCTTTGAGGAAATCTGGGACTAGATGTTATGTGGTGGAAACCATATTCTTTTGCAAACTTTTTGAATTCTAACCCAAACTGTGGTCCGTTATCTGATCTAACCTCTTCGGGTATTCCATGGCGAGCAAAAATTGACTTGCAATGTAGAATTGTTGAATGTGTTGTTTGATCCTCCAGCAATGCCAACTCTGGGAATCTAGAGTAATAGTCTGCAATTAGAAGATAGTATTTGCCCTTTAAGTAAAAATGGTCGATTCCTACTTTCTCCCATGGCCTGCTTGGGAAATCAGAAACAATTAATGGCTGCTGGGGATTAGATCTTTCTTCAATACAATTTGGGCAGTTCCTCACAAGTTCTCCAATTTCTTGACTGATTCTGGGCCACCACACAGATGATCTGGCACGGCCTCTACATTTTTCGATGCCAAGATGACCTTCATGGAGGCTGTTTAGAACCTTTGATCTGAGGGACTTAGGAATATAAATCCTGGAATTTCTCATTAGAAGACCATCTATGACAGACATTTCATATCTGAGACACCAAAAGGCTTTTGCTTCTGCAGAAAGCTCATTCTTTGTAGGCCAGCCCTTTTCACAATAATCTTTTATTTCTCTACACACTCTCTCTTCATTTTGATATTGCCAGATTTCTTTCATATTTTCATCCTTGAATGGAGGACACGAAGTGATCTGTTGAACAAAACTACAGATTTCATTCTCCAGATCTTTCTCATGCGATATCTTAATTGGGCTTCTGGACAAAGCATCAGCAACAACAATGTCCTTGCCTGGTGTGTGATAAATGCTATATGAGTAGCGCATCATCCGAAGTCGTAGTCGCTGTATGCGTGGTGTCATTTCATCTAGATTTTTGGTTGAAAATATTGGAATGAGAGGTTTATGGTCAGTTTCAATGGAAAATGTATTTCCCATTAGATAGTCCTGAAATCTTTCACAGGCCCAAACTATTGCTAGAGATTCTTTCTCAATTTGAGCCCATCTCTTTTCAGTTTCGGACATAGTCCTGGAGGCATATGCAACTGCTTTTTGGTATCCATCTTCAGATTTTTGTAAAAGCACTGCTCCTAGTCCATATGAAGAGGCATCTGCAGACACTGTAGTTGGTAGATTGGGGTCAAAAAGTGTTAGTGCTGGAGAAGTTGAAAGAAGTTTCTTCACTTTTTCAAATGCTTCCTCCTGAGCACTATCCCATCTCCAATCATATCTCTTTACTAGGAGTTGATTAAGTGGGTAGAGGATAGTTGAAAGGTCTGGTATAAATTTACCTGTGAAGTTCACCATTCCCAGGAATCTGCGCACTTCAGAAATGCTTGAAGGTGATGGAAACTCCCTGATGGCCTGGACTTTGTTTGGATCAGGTAGCACTCCTCTTTCTGTAATCAGGTGACCAAGAAATTTGATTTCCTTCACTGAGAAGATGCATTTCTCTTTATTCAGGGTCAGTCCTGAATCTTGAAGCTTCCTAAGGACGCATCTTAACCTTTCATCATGTTCTTCTTGTGTAGCTCCCCAAATCACAATGTCGTCCATGTGACAATTTACCCCAGATTGGCTCTCCAGTAGATTGCTCATCTTTCTCTGGAATACCTCAGGTGCAGAAGAAATTCCGAAGGGTAGCCGTTTGAATCTGTATCTGCCAAATGGGGTCAGGAAGGTTGTAAGGCTAGATGATTCCTCTGACAGGGGTATCTGCCAAAACCCACTGTTGGCATCCAGTTTTGAAAACAATTTAGCTCCTCCCATTTGTGCCAAGGTATATTCCACTGATGGAATTGGATAATGTTCTCTTTTAACAAACTTGTTTAGAGCTGTCAGATCTACACAAATCCTTAGATCATTAGAAGACGGTTTGGGCACAATGACCATTGGAGCACACCAATCCGTTGGTTGCTCAACTTTTTCAATTACTCCTTTTTCAACCATTTGATCAAGTTGTTCTTTTGTTTTATTCAAAAGTGGAATGGGTATTCTTCTGGGAGTATATATAGCATGAGGCTGTGATTCATCCTTCAATTTAATTGTGTAGCTCCCTTGGAGTGTTCCGAGACCTGTGAAAAGCTTTGGATATTCTTCAAAAGGATTAAGCAAATTCCTTTTCTCAATTGACTGAAGTCTTTTGATTAGGTTTAGAGATTCACAGGCTTTTCCGCTCAAGAGTGGTTGCATTAGTTGAGGAACAACAAATATTTCTCCAGGGATGCTTCTCCCATCTTTTTCTATTAAAGCTGTGAATTTTCCTATTACATGCAATTTAACCTGTCTAGGTCCTAAAAGTTGAATATCAGGTTTGCATAACTTCTTGTGAGCAAAATTTTTAAAATAAATCTCTTGGGGTATTATATTTACATCCGCTCCTGTATCCATTTTAAAAAGTATTTTAATCTTATCTACTTTTACATAAGCCTTCCAATCATTTGAGTTTTGTCCATTCTCATGGATATTACCAACAAAATGGTAGTCATCACCTTGGGTGACTTGTCCTACTGTCTTATTGTAGCACACCTTTGCAAAATGTCCTACCTTTTTACATTTATGGCATTTAACTTCTTTTGCAGGGCAGTCTTTATATGGATGGAATTTTGAAGCACCACATCTTATACATCCAGATTTTTCAGGCTTGCTCCACTTCTGAAATTTACTTTTCTTTGAAGCGTCTCCTTTCCCATTTGTAGAATTGAACCTTCTTGGTGGTAACTATTTTTCATAGACTTGGTCTACATTGGCAGCCTGTGTTGTTGTTGATCGAAGAATAGTCTGTTGTTGCTTCACACATTCTGTCTGGCAAGCAGCTTGGATAGCCCTTTCCAAGGTCAAGTTAGGCTCTAGTTGCAACTTCTCAGAAAGTTGTAGATTTTTTACTCCTACAACTATTCTATCTCTAATCATTTCTTCTTTCAGAGATCCATAGTTACAATTTTCGGCCATTTTGTGAAGCACTCTTATGTATTCCTCGACAGCTTCTCCATCCTGCTGATATCTACGATTAAATTGTGCTCTTTCAAAGATGACATTTCGTTTACCTATAAAGTGCTCTTCAAATTTCTTAACAACTGTTTCATAATTGTTTATTTCTATTTCAGTTAAATTGAATGAAATTAGAGCATCTTCGGCTTTTTCACCTAATATGTAAATTAGAGCATTTACTTGCTCTTCCTCCTTTTTAGATTTTAACTCTGACGCTTTTCTAAAGCGTTCAAATCTTTTAATCCAATTTGGCCATTCATTTGGATTATTAAAATTAAATTGTTCTGGAGGATTTATATTTTGCATTATTTTTTTTTTCGTTGTCTATGCAAAAATAATTCTTTTTGTTTTTACTAGTAATTAGATTAGGCTTAGGGCACTATCGCCAATTCGCTGCCACCATGTATTGTGTATTGCCTTGTTATAAATAAGAAGATACTCTTACCTTAAGGATTATATCTTTAATCTTATTTATTTATCTATTTACAAGGTAATATTTAAAACTTAGAACAATTACAGCTATGGCGGAACTTTCACCAGCCTAAGGTAAACAACAACAGTCAATGTGATGATGATCGTAACGTACTCTCAACACAATAAGCTTAGAGGACAGTAGAATTACATACATTTATAAATATATAATATGCATCGAGCAATCGGTCTTCCGCAAATATCAAATTGTTTCTTTTATTAGAACATTTATAATATGATGCACTAGCGCGCCATCTGTTATCAAAATTGGAAACTATTTTAAAGGCGTAAGATTCTTTTTTATATTAAACAATTTATACTGCCCTTACTGCAATGGAAAAATTAATGAGAGGGCCTGGCTCATCTACGCCTTTAAAATAGTTTCCAATTTTGATAATGATGATATTTACAAAACAAAGAAAATTAAATTATATTGGCGTGTGCACGCACTGATATTCATTAGACATTTAAAATTATTAAGGTAATTGTATATATACTAGACGAATGGCCCGGGCAACGCCCGGGGTTTACCCGAGTGCGTATATATTTTAAACACGTTGTCTTGGGTGGTCGCTATAGACAGGGTGGTCAGAATAGACAGGTGTATGTATCACACAGCCGATAACAGGGTTGTCTAGGGTGGCCGCTATAGACAGGGTGGTCTGTATAGACAGGTGTATGTATCACACAGCCGATAACAGGGTTGTCTAGGGTGGCCGCTATAGACAGGGTGGTCTGTATAGACAGGTGTATGTATCACACTGCTGATAACAGGGTTGCCTGAAGTGACCGCTATAGACAGGGTGGTCTGTATAGACAGGTGATTGTAACACACTGATGATAACAGGGTTGCCTAAAGTGACCGCTATAGACAGGGTGGTCTGTATAGACAGGTGTATGTATCACACAGCCGATAACAGGGTTGTCTAGGGTGGCCGCTATAGACAGGGTGGTCTGTATAGACAGGTGTATGTATCACACTGCTGATAACAGGGTTGCCTGAAGTGACCGCTATAGACAGGGTGGTCTGTATAGACAGGTGATTGTAACACACTGATGATAACAGGGTTGCCTAAAGTGACCGCTATAGACAGGGTGGTCTGTATAGACAGGTGTATGTATCACACAGCCGATAACAGGGTTGTCTAGGGTGGCCGCTATAGACAGGGTGGTCTGTATAGACAGGTGTATGTATCACACTGCTGATAACAGGGTTGCCTGAAGTGACCGCTATAGACAGGGTGGTCTGTATAGACAGGTGATTGTAACACACTGATGATAACAGGGTTGCCTAAAGTGACCGCTATAGACAGGGTGGTCTGTATAGACAGGTGGATGTATCACACAACTGATAACAGGGTTGTCTAGAGTGGCCGCTATAGACAGGTGTATGTATCACACAGCCGATAACAGGGTTGTCTAGGGTGGCCGCTATAGACAGGGTGGTCTGTATAGACAGGTGTATGTATCACACTGCTGATAACAGGGTTGTCTAGAGTGGTCGCTATAGACAGGGTGGTCTGTATAGACAGGTGGATGTATCACACTGCTGATAACAGGGTTGTCTAGAGTGGCCGCTATAGACAGGTGTATGTATCACACAGCCGATAACAGGGTTGTCTAGGGTGGCCGCTATAGACAGGGTGGTCTGTATAGACAGGTGTATGTATCACACTGCTGATAACAGGGTTGTCTAGAGTGGTCGCTATAGACAGGGTGGTCTGTATAGACAGGTGGATGTATCACACTGCTGATAACAGGGTTGCCTAAAGTGACGCTATAGACAGGGTGGTCTGTATAGACAGGTGGATGTATCACACAGCTGATAACAGGGTTGTCTAGGGTGGTCGCTATAGACAGGTGAATGTAACACACTGATGATAACAGGGTTGCCTAGAGTGACCGCTATAGACAGGGTGGTCTGTATAGACAGGTGTATGTATCACACAGCCGATAACAGGGTTGTCTAGGGTGGCCGCTATAGACAGGGTGGTCTGTATAGACAGGTGTATGTATCACACTGCTGATAACAGGGTTGCCTGAAGTGACCGCTATAGACAGGGTGGTCTGTATAGACAGGTGATTGTAACACACTGATGATAACAGGGTTGCCTAAAGTGACCGCTATAGACAGGGTGGTCTGTATAGACAGGTGGATGTATCACACAACTGATAACAGGGTTGTCTAGAGTGGCCGCTATAGACAGGTGTATGTATCACACAGCCGATAACAGGGTTGTCTAGGGTGGCTGCTATAGACAGGGTGGTCTGTATAGACAGGTGTATGTATCACACTGCTGATAACAGGGTTGTCTAGAGTGGTCGCTATAGACAGGGTGGTCTGTATAGACAGGTGGATGTATCACACTGCTGATAACAGGGTTGCCTAAAGTGACGCTATAGACAGGGTGGTCTGTATATGGATATGGATGTATCACACAGCTGATAACAGGGTTGTACAGGGTGGTCGCTATAGACAGGGTGGTCTGTATAGACAGGTGAATGTAACACACTGATGATAACAGGGTTGCCTAGAGTGACCGCTATAGACAGGGTGGTCTGTATAGACAGGTGTATGTTTCACACAGCTGATAACAGGGTTTTCTAGAATGGCCGCTATATACAGGTGGTCTGTATAGACAGGTGGATGTATCACACAGCTGATAACAGGGTTGTCTAGAGTGGTCGCTATAGACAGGGTGGTCTGTATAGACAGGTGGATGTATCACACAGCTGATAACAGGGTTGTCTAGAGTGGTCGCTATAGACAGGGTGGTCTGTATAGACAGGTGTATGTATCACACTGCTGATAACAGGGTTGCCTAAAGTGACCGCTATAGACAGGGTGGTCTGTATAGACAGGTGGATGTAACACACTGCTGATAACAGGGTTGTCTAGGGTGGTCGCTATAGACAGGGTGGTCTGTATAGACAGGTGTATGTATCACACTGCTGATAACAGGGTTGCCTAAAGTGACCGCTATAGACAGGGTGGTCTGTATAGACAGGTGGATGTAACACACTGCTGATAACAGGGTTGTCTAGAATGGCCGCTATAGACAGGTGTATGTATCACACAGCTGATAACAGGGTTGTCTAGAGGGGGGCGGGCAGGGAGGTCACGTGTTTGCTGGCAGCCAATGGGCGCGCATTCTATCCGTGAGCTTCAGACAAACAAACAGACAGAATAAGGCAAATATATAAGTAGATTTTACCCTATGTTGTATTTATATTTTACTAGCCGAATGACCTGGGCAACGCCTGTGATTAAATTTTTTTATTCAAATACTATCCGTTACAATTATAAATTGGAGCCGTGGATGTCACTCTTGTGAAACGTCCCGCTCCAAACTTTACATGTACATTAGGTCAGCTGGTATTACCCCCCAATTTCATCGCTAGAGGCGCGAGCGAAAGAGCAAATTTGCAAATTACACAACTGATATTCGGGATAGAGACCTGAAATTTTCACTAAGAGTTTTTCCAGATTCTACTTTATATACTGTTGAAGTAAACGAAAAAATTGCGCTATAAATTTTAAAATAAAACTACAACCTTTCGCAATAAGTTTCTCAAAAAAAGAAACTTATTGCGAAAGGTTGTAGTTTTATTTTAAAATTTATATACTGTTAAAATTTCAGTCAGATTAGTTACGTATTGTGGACGTGTATAGTTGACAAACATACATACATACGCTGACTTTTATATATCTTTATATATCTATATAGATAATACCGTAACAGAGTTTTCCATTGTAAAGTCCTGAGCTATCTCCTCCGAAGATTCTGAACTACACATAACAATCTATATACCAAAATTTTCGTTATTTTTTTCTTCGTATGATAGGCCTGTTTTTATTTTCCTAATGTTAACAGTTATTTTTATTTTTTAATTTAATATATTTTACAATCGTAGATTTTTTGCATTTATCATCATCAATTCATTTGTTTTGAAATGCGTAAAAATGTGTTTTGAAATAATATATATTTCTGATTCATTTGATTATGTAAGTACTTTGTTATAGTTTTTCATTTAAATATATAAATTTTTCGAATTGTAGATTGAATTATTACTTTTATTCTATAATAATTATCTTTTATAAGTGTTTGTTATAGTTTTTCATTTGAATTTAGCACAATTTTTGTATCTGGTTATCTTTTTTGGCATCTTTTCATCTCTCTTTGGCATCTTTTTTTTTTTCTCATTAATAAGACCTAATCAAAATAATTTAATAGTGTGTGACGTTTCAGCAACAGCATCAGACAGAAGAATAAATGAACTAAAGAATAAAATCTCATTTTTTCTTTTGTCTGATGATGGTGGCATTTGGATTAGGTCTTTTTTTTTTTATTAATTTGTTATAGTTTTTCATTTGAATTTAGCTCCATTTTTGTGTCTTATTTCTTCTTTATATTAAAACTTAGAATTAAGCTTTGCTTTTTTATATACATGTTTATTACACATTTAGCAATACTTTTTCTTTATATTTGCTCTTATTTACTCATTTTTTTACTCTTTCACAATCAGATTTTGAAAATGGCTAAATGGCTTCACTTCTCCCTATTTGCTTTTGTAGCTTTTCTTATAAAAAAAATATTAGAACTTAGAATTAAGCTTTGCTTTTTTATATACATGTTTGTTACACATTTAGCAATATATATACCAAAATATTTTTTTGAATACTTACCTCTTTTAGTGAATTTTTGTCAGGGGGGCTGCAAAAGTGCCGTACTTATGCAGTATTTTGATGCTTTTCCTGTGAAAAGGATAATGAAATTTAAAATTAAGCTTTGCTTTTTTATATACATGTTATTTACACATTTAGCAATATATACACAGAAATATTTTTGGAATATTTAACTTTTTTGGTGAATTTTTGTCAGGGAAGCTATGGACTGCCGTAATCATGCATTATGTTGATGTTCTTCTCATAAAAAAAATATTTGGGTTTGGAATTGGGCTTTGCTTTTTGTATACATGTTTTTTACATATTTAGCAATTTACACACAGAGAAATTTTGGAATATTTAACTTTCTTGGTGAATTTTTGTCAGGGAAGCTATGGACTGCCGTAATCATGCGGCTGCAAAAGTGCCGTACTTATGCAGTATTTTGATGCTTTTCCTGTGAAAAGGATAATGAAATTTAAAATTAAGCTTTGCTTTTTTATATACATGTTATTTACACATTTAGCAATATATACACAGAAATATTTTTGGAATATTTAACTTTTTTGGTGAATTTTTGTCAGGGAAGCTATGGACTGCCGTAATCATGCATTATGTTGATGTTCTTCTCATAAAAAAAATATTTGGGTTTGGAATTGGGCTTTGCTTTTTTGTATACATGTTTTTTACATATTTAGCAATTTACACACAGAAAAATTTTGGAATATTTAACTTTCTTGGTGAATTTTTGTCAGGGAAGCTATGGACTGCCGTAATCATGCGGCTGCAAAAGTGCCGTACTTATGCAGTATTTTGATGCTTTTCCTGTAAAAAGGATAATGAAATTTAAAATTAAGCTTTGCTTTTTTATATACATGTTATTTGCACATTTAGCAATATATACACAGAAATATTTTTGGAATATTTAACTTTTTTTGGTGAATTTTTGTCAGGGAAGCTATGGACTGCCGTAATCATGCATTATGTTGATGTTCTTCTCATAAAAAAATATTTGGGTTTGGAATTGGGCTTTGCTTTTTGTATACATGTTTTTTACATATTTAGCAATTTACACACAAAAAAATTTTGGAATATTTAACTTTCTTGGTGAATTTTTGTCAGGGAAGCTATGGACTGCCGTAATCATGCGGCTGCAAAAGTGCCGTACTTATGCAGTATTTTGATGCTTTTCCTGTAAAAAGGATAATGAAATTTAAAATTAAGCTTTGCTTTTTTATATACATGTTATTTGCACATTTAGCAATATATACACAGTAATATTTTTGGAATATTTAACTTTTTTGGTGAATTTTTGTCAGGGAAGCTATGGACTGCCGTAATCATGCATTATGTTGATGTTCTTCTCATAAAAAAAATATTTGGGTTTGGAATTGGGCTTTGCTTTTTTGTATACATGTTTTTTACATATTTAGCAATTTACACACAGAAAAATTTTGGAATATTTTACTTTCTTGGTGAATTTTTGTCAGGGAAGCTATGGACTGCCGTAATCATGCAATATGTTGATGTTCTTCTCATAAAAAAAATATTTGGGTTTAGAATTGGGCTTTGCTTTTTTATATACATACTAGCCGAGTGACCCGGGCAACGCCCCGGGTTTACCCGAAGGACCCGCAGGTGAGAAACTATAGAAGAAAAATTTTTAACAAATCAGAAAATGAAATTGCAAACAACAGAACTACACTTCTTTAAGGACATGAGAGCACATGCACTGTATCACCATACGTGTACCATTTTCAAAGACCCTGCTTAGGATTAAAACTTCTCAGAAGCATAACAATAGTACCAACCTAGAGGTTAACTGGTGTGGATGCATTCCTCTGGGAGTGAGACTATTGAGAAATTCAGTAGGGAGTTATTTTGCTTCTCCGCATTCTAACACTCCAACTGTTAACACTGTGGAAACACTGACTCATGTTTGGTAAGCAATTTCAGGGAAGAAACTATAGACATTGGATTAAATAAATTATTAATTAAATTGCATTAAATAAAAATTATTAGATTTAAATAAATATTATTAGAGTGAAAAAAAAAAGAAAGAAATTAACAAATTAGAAAATAAAATTTCGAAAAATACAACTATATTGCAGATAAGATAAGAGGACCTTATTAAAAAATACATAAACAAACTGTAATTCGACACTCGATAATTCGACACTTTCGATAATTCGACACTTTCAATAATTCGACCATTTTAAAGATCAAATTTACAAGGTTGATTGTTGTTTAAATACAACTTTGCTTTTGCATGCATAAACACAGGCTCTTGTAGCAAGAACCCAAATATTATTTATAGTCATAGCAAAAGCCAACTTTAGTGAAAACTGATGCCTCTTCAGAATGAATGGAAGACTGAAATCTGAAGGAGCAGAAGATATGGGTCATTTATACTTTCACCAATGCCTTTAGGATCTTTGCGATGGAACGCGTATGGTGTTTCAGCGCATGTGCTCTCATGTCCTTGAAGCACATATACTGACAGTGCCCAAAGTTGAACACACTGTATAGTGTCTGAAATATCTTTGGCCCCTTCGGATACCAACCTTCGCTTCATTCTAGAGAGGCGTTAGTTTTCATGTCATATCTGTAATATAGTTTTGTTGTTTGCAATTTTCTTTTTTTTTTCCTTTCAAATATGTATCCACTCTGAAATATAGTTTGTAAATTTTTATTCCAATTTATTTTCTTATATATATATGTATTTTTTTTTCATTTCCAAAATATTTATTTATACTTTCACCAATGCCTTTAGGATCTTTGCGATGGAACACGTATGGTGTTTCAGCGCATGTGCTCTCATTTCCTTGAAGCACATATACTGACAGTGCCCAAAGTTGAACACACTGTATAGTGTCTGAAATATCTTTGGCCCCTTCGGATACCAACCTTCGCTTCATTCTAGAGAGGCGTTAGTTTTCACTAAGGTTGGCTTTTGCTATGACTATAAATAAGGCTCAAGGCCAAACCTTGGCTACAAGAGCCTGTGTTTACGCACGGACAACTTTATATGTGGCTTTTTCAAGTGTGCAAACATTGGATAGCATACATGTAAAGATGACCCATATCTTCTGCTCCTTCAGATTTCAGTCTTCCATTCATTCTGAAGAGGCATCAGTTTTCACTAAAGTTGGCTTTTGCTATGACTATAAATAATATTTGGGTTCTTGCTACAAGAGCCTGTGTTTATGCATGCAAAATCAAAGTTGTATTTAAACAACAATCAACCTTGTAAATTTGATTTTTAAAATGGTCGAATTATCGAAAGTGTCGAATTATCGAAAGTGTCGAATTATCGATAGTGTCGAATTACAGTTTGTTTATTTATTTTTTAATAAGGTCCTCTTATCTTATCTGCAATATAGTTGTATTTTTCGAAATTTTATTTTCTAATTTGTTAATTTTTTCTTTTTTTTTCACTCTAATAATATTTATTTAAATCTAATAATTTTTATTTAATGCAATTTAATTAATAATTTATTTAATCCAATGTCTATAGTTTCTTCCCTGAAATTGCTTACCAAACATGAGTCAGTGTTTCCACAGTGTTAACAGTTGGAGTGTTAGAATGCGGAGAAGCAAAATAACTCCCTACTGAATTTCTCAATAGTCTTACTCCCAGAGGAATGCATCCACACCAGTTAACCTCTAGGTTGGTACTATTGTTATGCTTCTGAGAAGTTTTAATCCTAAGCAGGGTCTTTGAAAATGGTACACGTATGGTGATACAGTGCATGTGCTCTCATGTCCTTAAAGAAGTGTAGTTCTGTTGTTTGCAATTTCATTTTCTGATTTGTTAAAATTTTTCTTCTATAGTTTCTCACCTGCGGGTCCTTCGGGTAAACCCGGGGCGTTGCCCGGGTCACTCGGCTAGTATAGGGATAATAATATAAATGAGTTTTAAAATTGTAAAAAAAAAAATGCATCGGCCGGGAATCGAACCCGGGCCGCCCGCGTGGCAGGCGAGCATTCTACCACTGAACCACCGATGGTTATAAAAAATGACCATATTTGGGTATTTATTCCATTCTCAAAAGCAAACGGTGGCAGAATTGATTAAGAATTGATTGATGACTCTGAGAGATACTTGTATATTTTAATCTGTAATATAGTCAAATGCCCGCCCAAGCGCGCACACGCCATTATAATCTATTTTCTCTTGTTTCTTTAAATAGTGTCGCGCTCTTGACCCCTACTTTCTTTACGACGACGCCGCTTCCTCCTTCGTGGATCACCTACCCGGGCTCCAGTGCTTTCCCTCTGCAGCTATACCCTGCAGACCACCCAAAGATCTTCGAGAACCACCACTCAGGTGGATCCCCATTCCTCTGGCAGTATCTCTCGGCCTTACCACCGGTGGGGGGACTCGAGAGACTTACCAGAAGAGTAGCGACTGTGGTGTTGGCGAGAGAGTCATGACAGCAATCGGCACAAAGACTTCTAATACTCCTCCTCTTTTATTGTTATTTCTATTACACATTACATATAACTAGAATAACAGTTAACGGGTATTTACATTATGTTACCTCCTAGGGCCAGTGTGTTTACAAACATTTGCCCCAGGAAACAGGATCACAGCAGTCGGCGATTGCCACATTATTTTCAGACCTGAAACAGGCGAAAGCGCCATCTATTGGCAGAAGTGGTAGGTATTTTGAAGGCTCATATACGCGAAAATAGAACTATTTTTGTCATATCATCATAACCCTAGCGCAGGCAATGGTTTGTGTGTAATTAATACAAACTTTGACTTAATAATATTTTATAATATTGTAAAATGTATGCCAAGCTATCTGAGAGGCCAAGATTCCAGAGTAAAACCAGGGAAAGATGGATGAACTCCAGCTGATCCAGCTGCCATGTGTGAGAGGGAGAGGCGCCAAAAACAGCATTCACGTTTGGGGATGATCCTGCAAGACAGTGCCAGGAGAGCCTAACATTGGAGCTGCCTACAAGGCGGTGTAGTCCAGGCTGGGCATGCACAGTTTGGAGCGGAACGATTCACAAGCGTGACATCCATTGCGCCAAGGCTCCTTCTGATGGGGAAGTTGAAGGCAAGTCCCACTTATTGTATTCTTTCTGTTCAGTGAGATATATAATAAAGCGCTAACTTTTCTGCTTCCCTTCAAACTCACATGTCTATTTTTGTGCCAACCTGATTAGACAGAGAACATGGACAGATTCTGGGTAGATATACCAATATTGTTATGGCGACGTCCAAAGGTCGATAAACCCTTCACTAACAACTATGGATTGGGTCTGATGAACCAATCAGAGAGAAAGAAGCCAAGCTGGCAGGGACAGAAATTCTGCTCCCTTTTGTTGACGCAGTTTTTGGATGATACTCCCTGTTGGTTATTTGCTTGTTCTCCAAAATGTCCAAAGGTAAATAAATAGGACTTGCGCGTACTCATTGTTTGGAATATATTTGCAGTATGTCGTGGTCCATTTGGATCGGGAAAGCGAAGACGATGGCTGATTCCACACTCTCTAATAACCGCTACTAACCTGAAGTATGCAGGTGGATTCTGTGGCCACTGGACATGCTTAGGACCTGAGGGCTATAGTTGGGTTCTGTGCTGCCTGGAGAATTGGAGCTCCATCTATGCATCCTTCCTGCAGTGAATCTGTATAAGACAGCGGGTCTTAATAAAAATGTATATGTGTGAAAAAATAAAATACTTACATCAGGTTTATTCCACTCTTCTTGAAACTTCGTGAACGGGTTTTCTTCTTCTTGTGGTCTTTCATTATTGCCAGCTCCTAAAGGGCGCGTAGAATCTCGAAAGCAGTAAACTTTGCTATGAAGCCCATCACAGAAATATATTTTACCAGCCTGGGGAGATCTCGTATGGATCTTCATTCTATTGTGGTGAAGTGGGATACTCTGAAAAACTAATGAGCCATTACTTCGACTCATAAAAAGTAACACGAAATTTCTGAAGAAGTACCTATGAAGTGGAAACATTTGGAAACCAGCAAGGTCCATATTAAACAAGGGATTTAGTTCATGTTTGTAGGATGAAGCTTTATATAAGACCCAGAGAACCAGGAGAACCACCTAGAAGAGGACGCAGAAGATGATTTACCAAGATCCCAGGTAGAAGAGGAGACCCAAAGTGATCTCTGGCCCTATTACTAGTCTTCAGATTGAGAATATAAGGCTTTACTGAGCCTTGGGTCTATGCTTTTTATAGTAGGAGGCTATGTGACGAATAAAGTATTCAATAACTTAATTTATTATTCAATTTTATGAATGAAAAATATGTAATAATATAACTCTTTATTTATGGTCGTGGTGTCTTGTCCACGGAGCAGATCAGATCATTCCATCTGATCACAATACTGGCCAACAGAGGCGCCTTACCTGTATGGATGTCCTCTTCTGGATTAATATCTGGCACATAGAGGGCTGCAAGGATGGCCAGGCAACTGTATATATGGTCCATAGTGAGTTGGGTGTTTTGACACTTATTGCAGTTCCTGTAGGATCTAGTTCTTTCTGGGTTTATCTTAATTCCTTTAAAATGTCCTGTTCTGATTCTTGAAGTTTTTGTCGTTAATTCTCTGTTAATCTTGAGATTGCATATGGTCTGGGGTATTTTGGTTTTTGTAATGTGTCTTGCTTTTGCTATTGTATTTGCGTCTTTCAATGTTATTGAATTGGTTTCCAGTGCCTGTTTTCGTCTTTCCTTCCCTAGGCCATCAGCCTGTTCATTGCCCTCTATTCCAACATGGGCTGGTATCCATTTCATGGTACATCTTCTGCCCATTGTGTCAAGTTGGCTTAGGATTAATGTATTTGGTGGCTTTGGTCTATTTACCCCTCCTCTATTGCCTGTAGGGGTGATTTAAAGTCTGTTAAAATAATAATTCTTCGAGTTTTGTTTTCTTCTGAGGAAATATAAAGGTCCAGACTTTCTTTGATGGCCAATAATTCAGCAGTATAGTTTAAAGATATTTTTTCCTGTACTGATATTTCTAGTTATTTCAGGTATTATCTGGTAATAGAATTGCTATACAGGTTGCCCTGTAGGGCTTAGCACAGTGGGGACTTCATGTACCCTAGTCACTACTGTAACCATAAAGGCCTACAGGGAACTCTGAAACGTGGCTGACTAAGAGCAATGGCACCTCCCTCCTTTCCATGGTGCAACAAAATCAGAAATTGATGGCGGACTCTTGGGGATAGAGGCCGACGCAGAAGAGCCAGGCCTGAAGATCCAGGGAGAGAGGGATAGAGATTTAAACTACTTTATTACAACGTCCATATAAGATTATATGAGGTTAAATATAAATATGAATAAAGAGAGAAAAAGATATGTGAGGTTGTCATCCAACTACTTATTTTCTAGTAACCACATTTGAATTTGAAAAAAAAAAAAATCTATCTTGATGTAACACAGATTTCTAGAGAATTTTTTTTAATGCTATTATTTTAATTATAACAATATCTCGCGTCACATATGAAATGAAGAAAATTCAACTTGTGTAATGTTTTCATTCAAACTCAAAGAAGCTATTTGAACAATAGTTTTTGAAAATAGCTGAGGTTTAAGCTGGGAAGCAGATTGTAGTGGGAATATAGGGGAAAAATCAAGGGCATATTAAACAATAATCAACTTTACTTAAAAATATCTATTTACATTGCTTGAGAAAGAGAGTTTAAAGTGGAAATAAAAATGTTTATATACATAATAGCCCAATATATCAATTGAAATGTTTTTTTTTATAAAAGCTAAATATCTATAATAAAATTGTTAACTTCAAATTGAAAAATATCAATTAAAAATGTAAATGTTAGCCCGAAAGTTTGAGAGATTGCATTATTAAAAAGAAACCCATCTCCAGAAAAAAACTTGTATTATTTTAACAAAACCTATATATCAAATTTTCATTTATATTTTCGGAACTTTATTATTTAGAAAGTTTCTTTGTATTAAAAAAAAAAAACTTTCTGTAATAACTATTTTTGCAATTAATTTTTTTTAATTGAAACTTTTATTTACTTTCGAAAAAATTATATTTGTTTTAAACTATTCAAATAAAAATCAATAATATTCTTTTTTTTTTTCGTTCAATAATTTATGTCCCCAAATTTATGTCATCATATACATTTATAAAAATACCAGGCCTTTGACTATTTATTGTTGCGCATTTCGTTGCCTTGGTTAAGATTGTGCTAAATATATCATTTATTTGTAATTTTACTAAAGTATTTTGCCTGTGTAGTATTTTTTAGATTAATGCTACGAATTTTGATAATGAATACAACTTTGATTAATTAGGTAATTATATATATATATAGAACTTTTTATATTAAACGTTGGTTAATGTATAAACACGTGACCAATTATAACCAATGGGAAAAATCGAATGACCATACATGTCACATGACAAAATCGCGGTTTGTTTACATCTGCATCGTCCAATCGGAAGCTTTGTTTACTTTTTGTACAAAACTCGCCTAATAAGTCGGTCATTTTTGTTTTTCATTTTTGTTTAATTAATGAATTTTGATAAATGATAGAAAAATAGATATTTATCATAAATATTGTTGATAAATATAGATTATTACAGTTTTTATGTACAAATTTGACAAAATTAAATTATTCAAATAATTTCTAGGTAAATATTTCTCACATTTTTAAATACAAGGTAATAAGACATATTTTGTGTGAATTTGGTCTTATTACATTGTGTTTATAATCTATAATCCAAATTGTACCTTAGCATACATTTTAAAATATATATAATTTAAATAAAATTATTATTAATATTCAAACATATAATAAAAATTTAAAATACTTGGATTGGGCAGTTAGAGGATTTTTTAAACATTTTGCATCATATGATAATACCTAAAGTAAGGTGTGGCACACAATGCTGGCTTATTGGGGCAATCTGGGCAGTAAAATGTTGTTTGATTTCTTTTAAACCACCTTCCCCCATTTTTTACATTTACTAGGAAGAATGCTGCATACAAAATAATTAGGTTCGAATTTTTTCATCTTCAAATTGATCAGGAAAGTGTCCCTCTCCTAAGCAATGCTCAGTTTGAACTGGCAAACTTCATTTCTGCTTGTTTATGGAAGGTTTGCTTTTATAATCTTTTTTTTTGCTTATCCCTAGTACACATGGTACAGGTCATGATAATCAAGGTGGGTAGAAGTAAGTGGCTGCTTTTACTGTAAGTGCACTACATGTCTACACATGTGAAAAGCAGTTCGACTTTGTGCTTACAAATGTACCAGAACTCCGTTTGGTTACTTGCACTTGCTGGTGGGGTTGGACTTTTGCAAGAATTGGGGGGCCATTGGGCACTTTTTTCTGATTAAAAAAAAAAGCTCCAATGGTCCCCGTTTCTTGCAAAAGTCCAGCCCCACCATCGAGTGCAAGTAACCAAACGGGGCTCTGGCACATTTGTAAGTGCAAAGTCGAACTGCTTTTCGCATGGGTAGACACTTACAGTAAAAGCAGTTGCTAACTACTACCCACCATACAAGAAAATTAAACCTAAACCAAATAATTTATTAGTGTGTGACGTTTTGGCAACAGCATTGTCACCATCATCAGACAAAAGAATAATAATAATAAAAAAAAAAGATTTATATATAATCTAAATTGTGCTTTATTACTACCTACCATGATTACCATGGCCTGTACCACATGTACTAGGGATAATAAAAAATATATATTATAGCACATGGACTAAAGTCACTTCCTGACGCTACAGACTAAATCTTCCAAGTGATTGCCTTGCCTCCCTTACCCAGAGGTCTCAGTAGCATCAAAGTAGTTGAATAGAATGCTGTTGTACCCAGAAACCAATATTTTGTATCTCCAGAGTTATTGAACCAACAGTAGCCATGTGCTTGTAATTTTGGTATTGGAAATGTTCGAGCCATAGTTGGCCTTCCATTTACTGAAGGTTTCATAGATGTTGAAATACTTCAAATGTGTGACTGAGTAGATTTTGTTTCTTCAAGGAATTTACTTCAGTATATTTGTAAATTAGCTTAATAAAAGTTACAAGAAAATAAGACGGATAAGGCACAATTTGGATTATAAACACAAGGTAATAAGACTAAATCCAAATAAATTAATAGTGTGTGACATTTTGGTAACAGTATTGTTACCATCATTAGACAAAAGAATAAAAATAATTATTTTTTTTTTAAATGATGGTAACAGTGCTGTTACCGAAATGTGACACACTGTTAATTTATTTGAATTGTGTCTTATTTTCTTGTAGCTAAAAATGGGGATTTTTTGAGGTTGGTTATAAGGGAATGATCGCTAGGTTACTGTAGATGGGGTTGAATGAGGAAGGATTTGAGAAGGTGGGAGAAGTATCCCATAAATGTGTAGAGAACCTTGTAATTATCAGAAGAGAGGATAACACCCAACCAAAATAGACATACAAACTAACCTCTTTAATTCCACACCCCAAGGTTGAATCAAAGTAAGTTTTTCCTACCGCCCTGTGTTTTGAGGTCACTATACAATCCCTTCAATCATATTTTGGGTCAATATCTGGTACATGAAACTTGCTATTTAGCCTTTCTTCATCAGTGGGTGGGCTCACACAAATTCCTTTGAGTGTCTTCATAGGTAGAAACAATAACAATATCTCCAATTCATAAGGCACAATTTGGATTATAGATTATAAACACAAGGTAATAAATAAGACCAAAATAAATAAATAGTGTGTGATGTTTCGGTAACAGCATTGTTACCATCTTCAGACAAAAGATACTAGATTATGAGAAAAATTACTTTAAAAGACAATTTTAAAGAAGCTTTTTTCATTCAAAAGAAATGTGCTACAATTAACAGAATGGAAGAAAGAGGTAATATCAATGATATATATAGATATGCTTTTAGTTATATATATAAATATAGGTGGGTATTTTTCCACTTTTAATTCTAAGAATAATATTTTAGGTTTCTCAGAAAATTATCTTCTTCTTATCTGCTATCTTGTTTACACACTTGATAACTCTTAACTATTTAAAACATGCTGTGGTATTTTTCTCAATGTGCTTTGATGGAAGACTAGTAAAATGGCTTTATTCTAAACACAAGGTAATAAGACCAAATCCAAATAAAAAAATAGTGTGTGACGTTTCGGTAACAACGCTGTTACCGAAACGTCACACACAATTTTTTTATTTGGATTTGGTCTTATTACCTTGTGTTTATAATCTATAATCCAAATTGTGCCTTATCAATTTGGCTTTATTCTAATTGATGTCACTGCTTTACCAGAAATGTACTTTTCTGGGAAACAGGTAAAACTGGTGGAAACTGGGCCCTTGACTGTTAAAAACTGTGATGGGTTAACACTCATTGTGGGTCAGTTAAGCTTTGGAATTGTATGTTAAATTTTTTCTCATTCAGAACTTTTGTCTGAAGATGGTAACAACACTGTTACCGAAATGTCACACACTATTTATTTATTTGGATTTGGTCTTATTACCTTGTGTTTATAATCTATAATTAATTCCTTTCATCACTCTAAGGCCATTTTCTACCATTTATTTTGTAAATAAAGTAGGAATTTATTACTCTTACTTTCTATAAGTGATTTGTTTACCTTTTGTTGCAATCTTTGAGGATGCCCCTGTTGGAGAATAGAGGTTTAACATGAAACACAATTAGGAGAAAACAATTTTAAGAAACACATTTTTGCAAAGAATGGCTTGTTGTCAATCAAATCTTGGGATCAATAATAAAAAAAAAATTCTGGGCATAAACATTATTCCCCTGTTCAAAATGACACCAAGAAATGCATAGAACTCATTTATTGTAACTTGGTTTCACTTAAGCAAAATGAGAGAAAAATCTGTGATTTTTTCGGGATTTCTTGTTGAGCACATTTATTTGTTCCTTCAATTATTTGTTAACCAAAAGGTCTCTGTAAAAATCAAAATTTTAAAATGGTCTAACTTGATATAGAGTGTTTTTTCATTGGTGGAGTGGAAAATGATATGTTTGGTGGGTTTCTATCATCTTCTGTTACATCCTCCCATTCATAATTAGAATTGTCTAAAATAATTTTCCGTGTGTATTCTGAATCATTTGAAGATGAATCAAAAGTATCTGACCCCAAAAAATCAGACACGAAACATGTTGATACGCGCGATCGGCAAAATCACCTTACAAAAAATGTGAAATTGCAAACACAAAATTGGTAGTAAAACGGGCTGCCATTGGGAATATCTGCGAACCCTGAACTGAAGCGGTCGTTTTTAAGAATTTATAAGCTAATTTGTGTGTGGCCTGTGAGACAAGGCACTGGTGTTTAAAGAGTAAATAAGTATTTTTCTTCCATTTCCAGATTCCACGTATTCTTCTGAAATCTAGATTTTGTTTTGAACCTGTTATTCAAACCATTTCTGGCTTTTAAAATATTTGACTTTTTTTTTTTAGCCTAGGTTAAACTAGATATAGAACACTTCTAAAATGTTCATTCTAACACGTATGATTGAGACATTTATAACAATTTATAAGAGCCATATATTTTTATCTTATAATAGAAAAGTTACATTTTCTTATTTTAACATGTTATGAAAATTTTTCCTGCGTTGTTTCACTTAGAAATGCTTTGATAGTGACTTTTTTTCTAGTAATAGGTTTTGGCTTTCAGAATGGCCTTTCTTCACTTTTTTCTTTCTTCACTTTGGTAGCCATTTGCATTTTTTTTCTATTTCAAACTTTTCGAATGCATAGACATTCTATTTAATAAAAGTTTAACATGTAAAAATGTATATAAAACAAGTGGCAAAAATAGAACGTAAATGTGAACAAACAATGCCCCTAAATTTATTGTTTTGAAATCACCATCTATGAGCTGAAACATTATCAAAATTTTGTTATTTCAAAAATCTATCAATTACAGTATCAAGTTCGTTATAAGCCTAGTATTTCAAATAGATTTTATTATTTAGGTACTTGATAAGGCACAATTTGGATTATAGATTATGAACACAAGGTAATAAGACCAAATCCAAATAAATAAATAGTGTGTGACGTTTCGGTAACAATGCTGTTACCGAAACGTCACTCACTATTTATTTATTTGGATTTGGTCTTATTACCTTGTATTTTGGTACTTAAAATTAGGTTAGTTATAGGGGAAGTTCTTTATTTAAAAAATTTCAAAGTTCATTATAACGATGGTATTCTCAATGGAATGGAATTGGGAATTGTCTTAGGTTCGTTATAAGAGAAGGTTCGCTATATCCAGGGTTCATCTTAGCCGGGTTTTACTGTAATTACAATAATATTTTTAGAAAATACTGTTGTAATCATTGTAATGCTAGCCTCCCCTGTTTATAGAAGCCACTGACAATGGCTTGCAGACTGGTGTAAGGGTTTTAATGCATTTGAAAGAACTCAAATTCAGAAAAGGCAAAAAATTGTAATAAAAAAGATCATTAGCTTTCAAAGAAAACCGAGTAAGTTATTTTTCTCACTTCTATTTTGTTAAATTCTGTAAAAAGCATCAAGTAATTCCTAATGCATTTCTCATTCCAAATAGATGGAATTTTCCAAAATCTGATTCAAAATTGAAAAGGCTATCATTTGATCTTATAAACGGGAGAGATTAGATTTCATTGGAAAATATTCATTTCAATACTAAGGCAATGAATTCAAAGAATATATTATTGACATGAAACTAAATGGAAATCAAAGAATTATATCTTTAGATGTTGAATCCATGTTTACTTCAATCCCTATACCCACAATTATGGATGCATTAAATCATGTGATAAAAGATACAGAAATAAATAATTTGCCAAAATCTGAATTTTTAACTGGAATAGAATTTGTTTGAAAGCAACATACTTCATTTATGATGACCAAATATATCTCCAAATGAAAGGTGCAACAATGGGTAGTCCAATATCACCAAATGCAGCTTGTATTACTATAGGCCAATTAGAAATAAAAGCTTTATATTCACTTAAAAATTATGTTTATTATTTCAAAAGATATGTATGTGGATGACTCCATTTTATTTATTAATCAGGGAAGTGAACAAAAAATTTTGGATACCTTCAACAATCTATGTCCTGATATCAATTATTCTATGGAAATAGATAACAACAAATCAATAAATTTCCTGGACATGAACTTATAATATATATATATAATAACATTATTACTACCTCTATATATAAAAAATCAACACATACAGGAACTTATTGGAACTATAGTTCACAGCACCATTTCAGCCAAAAAGTAGGATTAGTAAAATCTCTTATATATAGAACTTTTACACTCATTAATGATACAGCTAAAAGAAATATAGAAATTAACATCAGAATCAATAAAGATTTTCCCATCAAATTAATAGATAGAATAATAGAAGACATAAACCAAAAATATGAGAATAATACTTTAATTCAAAATCTAAAGTGCAAAAACAAAGAAGCCTAATTCAAAACATTACCATTTATAAACCAAAAGTTTCCAAGTAATTTTTTACCTCTGATTATATTCAAAAAGTATGAAAAAAATAAAAATTGCATGGAAACCATGTAACCCTATTTCTCAATATATCAATAACCATAAGAACACCCAATTACCAAAAAGAACAAGTTTAATTTATAAGTGAAAAGTTTGACCAATGCTATTTAGGACAAACAGCCAGAACTTTAAAAGAAAGAATGAAAAACCATTAATATGCTCTAAAATGGGATAAAATTGAGAATTCTGCACTTGTAGAACTTAGAAAAATCACAGGACATAGTAATTTCATTCTAAAAGACACAAAGATACTAGATTATGAGAAAAATTACTATAAGAGACAATTTAAAGAAGCTTTTTTCATTCAAAAGAAATGTGCTACAATTAACAGAAAGGAAGAGAGAGGAAATATCAATGATATTCACAAATATGCTTTTAATTATATCTAAAATAAAAAAAGTGGGTTTTTTTCCACTTCTAATTCTAAGAATAATATTTTAGGGTTCTAGGAAATTATCTTCTTCTTATCTGTTATCTTGTTTACAGCACTTGATAACAGTAACTATTTAAAACATGCTGTGGTAAAATTTCTCATTCAGTACTTTTGTCTGATGATGGTAACAACGCTGTTACAGAAACATCACACACTAATTTTTTATTTGGATTTGGTCTTATTACCTTGTGTTTAAGATATATAATCATAACAAATAATATTTGTTAAAACTTTATTCATTGGGCAAACATTCATTCGGGAAGAACCTGCCAGAAGCAGAATCAAAAATATATAATTGAAACAAAAATCATTTAACTTAAATTCTATTTTATACAACACACACACATACATATAGCCTTAAATAAAAATTCAATCAGGTTAAATCTGGGCATTGTCCTATTCATTCGGCTAGTTATGTATTTTTGATCAATTGGGACATTATTAAAGATAAGACACATTTCAAAAAACTATGGTTTTTATGCCGCCAGGAGGCGAAACTGACCGGACGTGCGTCGCTAGGCTCCGCTAGTTCCGGTAAATATTGTTTTAAATATTCATTTTACTTATTGTATAATTTATAAAAGTTTTATAAATTGTTTAATTAAAAATATTATAACCTTTTTTTTAATTGGCAATCGCTGTTTAAGAGTTTAGTCATTTTTGAAAGCCTTTTCAATTGTTGTTTTCGCACAAATATGCAAAAATAGAATATGGAAATAATTATTCAAACATTAAATGATAAGTTGGATGAAATTTATAACTATTTTGACAAAAAGGTTCAACAAAATCAAAAAAATCTAACTAAAAATGATATTACATTTTTGTCAACTATGGTTAGGCAAACCAAGGATGGTATTTCAACTTTAAAAGAATTAAATAACCAAGATATATTGGAACTAATGAAAACAACAATTACAGATGTTATGGACCAAAAACTGAAAGGGATCCAAGATGAATTAGTCAAAACAACTCCAACATATGCTCAAGTAGCTCGTACAGAAACATCACAAGATTACATAAAAAAAAAACAAAATTTACATAAGGAGTTCACAATAGTGGCAACACCAATAAATGTGGAAGATAATACAAAAATGTATCAAACTATATCAGGCAAAGTTAAAAAGCTTAGGGACGAAGGAAAAAAAATAAAGATTAACAAAATTATAAATGCTAGGAAATCTGTAATAATAAAGACCCCTACAGAATCAGACATGGAATCTCTAAATGATGAGTTAGGCAGGGCAGAGGAACTCGCAAATATCAGCAAAATTTTTATCCCCAAACCAAGAGATCCTACAGTAATAGTCAAAAATGTTAATAAAATTACAGAAACCGCTAATTTTACTAAAACAATCTGCAGTATGAACCCTGAATTGAACGAAATGGAAAATGATATCCATGTTTTGTTTAGCATGAAATCGAATAAGCCCCACCACAACATAGTTCTTAGGGTTTCTCCAAAGGTTTACCGAATCCTTAAAAATATGAATAATAAATTATATACTGACTTTGAACGCTGTTTTGTGGAAGATAAGATTCTGGTAAAACAATGTCAGAAATGCCTTCAATTTAATCCCAACCATAAATTGGCCGATTGTACTAACGTCGAGATATGCAAATTATGCGGCGCGCAAGGAATTCATGACTGTTCAAAAATTTGCAATTGTTATAACTGTCTAAAACATCCTAAATTTAGAAACTCGCCGAATCATAGAGCTAATTCCTCGGACTGTCCTCTATACAAAATACAGATAGACAGAATTATCCAACGAACGAGATATGATCCAACCGACAATTAGGCAAATTTCGCAGCTAAGATTTTTGTTTATTTAGTTTGAATATCATGCAGGGAAAAGGAATTAAATGTTTACAACAAAATGTAAGAAAAAGTATCTTGGCACTGAATGAGCTTCAAGCTTCTATAAAAGACAACCCACCAGATATCATCCTAATACAGGAACCTTATCTGATTGATAGAGATGTAATTTTCGATTTGGAATCTCAAATAGTGCATTCAACGACAGATGAACAAATTTATACTGCAACGATCTTTATGAATAAGAGTTTAAAATTTAATAAAATCAATAAATTCACAAACTCCTTTTGTGCAACCACTTCTTTAAATTCAGCAAAATCAAATACTATTATCGCAAACTTTTATATACATCCACATAGATTTAATGACACTCATAGAAAATTTATCCAAGAGCTTCTGGAGACCTACAATCAACAACCTATTATACTATGTGGTGACTTTAATTCTAGACACCCAGTCTGGTTTGATCCGACAACAAACTCCAATGGTTTCAAATTCCACTCCATCATAGATGAACATAACCTATTTATTCATAATCTTAAGATACCCACCTGCCGAAATTGTAGCTTTATAGATCTTACGATTTCAAACAAAAAATCAATAGGTTTGGTACAAAACTGGAAGACGACTATATTGACGCACATTTCAGATCACGTAGCAATAACCTTTGACATTTATCACAATTTTAACAGGCAAAGGACAGTTCAAAACTCAACATGGAAATTTATAGAAAAAGATGCTGATTGGAAAACATTTACCGAAAAAATAGCAATACAAGACGTAGATAATATTATCACCATGATAAACCACGCGTCAAACATCAAAGATATTGACAACATTGTAAAGACTCTCACACAAATAATTAAAGAGGCAGCTTATCTGTCACTAAATGTCAAGACAAGAAGCGGAAATCATAAAACAAATACATACTGGTGGGATGGGAAGCTGGAGAAAATGAAAAACGATTTCCACTATATTAGAAATTTGTATTACCGACATGGAAAGGTCCTTGAAAAGACCTATAAATCAATGAGAAATAAATATTTAAATAAAAGTAAAAAGGCAAAAAGAGCGAGTTGGAGAATTTTTATAGAAGAAAGTCATTCAAATAACTCATTTGGTAATGCTTATAGGATATTCAAGTCATTGAGATCGAAAAATAGAAATTTAGGATTACCACTAATAGATAATTTACCAGATCATTTAAAGACCGACAAAATAAAAGGTTTAATGAACGATCTATTTCAGGATGATATTGGAGGTTTGGATAAAGATGATCATATTTTGATTAGAAATTATACGCCTAAATATAAAAATAAAAGTAGTGTTTATATCGAATCTAAGGAAATAGAGGAAACAATTTTAAAAACAAATATTAAAAAAGCACCGGGCCCTGATTACATTAGTAACAATATGATTAGACAGGCTAAAATAAAAATAATCCCAATTCTGCATAAATTATTCAATAAATGTATAGAAATGGGATATTATCCGGATGAATGGAAAAAATCATTCTTAAAAATAATTCCAAAACCAGGCAAAACGAATTATGAAATAAATAAAAGTTATAGACCTATATCATTGACATCTAATCTATCTAAAACATTTGAGAATATAATAAAAAATAAATTAAGTAACTATTATTTAGAGAATAATTTAATGAGCTCAAGGCAGCATGGTTTTATGAAATCTAGATCAACAATTACTGGAATGGATAAAATTATAGAAACTATATTGAAACATAAACAAAAAGAATTGACTTCCTTGATAGCTATAGATATTGCGGGTGCATTCGACAATGCATGGTGGCCTGCTATTATAAAAAGAATGGATAATGATGATGTTCCTTCAGATTTAATACGGATCATAAAATCTTATTTGAATAATGAAAGGGAGGTGAAATTTACATACGAATCAGAAACTTTTTATAAGAAACTAACTAAAGGATGTCCACAGGGTGGACCTTTATCTCCACTTCTATGGAATATTTTGCTAAATGATTTGTTGATAAATTTTGATTCAATGAATGCAGATATTATATGTTATGCAGACGACGTTACAATAATTTGCTGGAATAAGACTATTGAAGGACTAAAAACCGCAAGTGAATACACCTTAAATTATGTGATCCAATGGTGTAATAGAAATAAATTAACGATCAGTACAGAGAAGACCAATATGCTATACCTACATAACAGACAAAAAATACCTATTAAGGTTAATAACAATATAATAATGCCGGTCAAGCAAGTAAAAATTCTGGGAATGAAATTTTCTAATCACAAATGGAAAAACAAAGTTAACTTTACACCGCATGTTAATGATATTCTGTGTAAGGCAGGACGTATGAAAAATTTATTGTGTTCACTAAGTGGCAATATGTGGGGTTTAGACACTGAAAAGAGGTTAACTTTATTCAAAACAATCATTAGGCCTGTACTTACATACGGTTCTGAAATTTGGTTCAAATATTTAAACAATCGTTGTAAACAAAAACTGAACTCCATGCAGTACCAGATCATTTTATGGGCAGTTAGAGCATACAAAACCACTTCATCAAACTGTGTGCATAGCTTGGCAAAAATTCCACTCCTAACAGATTATATAGAATCCAGAATAATCAAATTTGATCTAGCTCAAATGTCCATTGAAGATCTAATTACTTACGAACCCTATGCTCCAAGTATAGTCAAATCATTCTTACACGCAAAAATGAATGAAATTTTTGAGAACACTAATGAAATTTTCAGAAGCTTTTTCGTATTAGGAATTCCAAGATTTTTCCGTCCAAATTTTTATAATATCCAATTCATTACAGATCATGGCAATTTTGGGAAATTTTTGGCAACTATCGGCGCCGTGAAGGAACCAGGATGCTTCTGCGGAGGTGAAATTCAAGACGCGAGACATCTACTTCTGGAGTGCCCAATTTTCCGGGATTTTAGGGAAAATAGATTTGGTCGTATTGGACAGCTTGATGAATTTGTAGACAAAAAAGAAAAGTATAAAAATTTTGATCAATTTTGTAAATACATATACAACTTTCTCTTGAATTGGAAAAAAGAGAAGGAATCTTAAAAAAAAAAAAAAAAAGAACTGCGATGCTTGCTCTGTGTGTTTTGCTTTGTTGTTTGTTTTTCTCTTTGGACAATTTTCTTTAGTTAATTTATGTAAAATAATGAATTGAACAGGATTGTATATAGCCGAATTGCTGTAATGCAGTGAAATGTATTGGCGCAAATATCCCTGAGTTTGGGATATCGCGTTTCATGATGTTAATAAAGTTAATAATTAATCCCATATGTGAAAAATAGTAAGAAAGTGAAATTGAACTGGGATCAGGTGAATAAATTGAGAAAAAGGGCATCTCCTGATCGTGCAATCTCTCGAAATATTTTGAGAAAAAAATTATTTTTTTTTTTTCTTTACAGATCCAGGTACTCCCTTTTATATAATCTTAATTAATGGATCACCTTTTGACTCAAATTAATTTTTTATTATTCTAAAATTGACCAAATACTGTTTCTTGATAAATCAAGAAAAGATAACCACATACGCGTTTTGGCCCTTCCAGCCTAAATACCTATTTCATGGTTTTTCAAGATGCCCCAAAGACCAGCTTTTTTGATCATTGAAGTAGAGCTTGCACCACGCTGACGAGGGCCAACAGCCCGAAACGCATACATAGTTCGCCTTTCTTGATTTATCAAGAAACAGTATTTGGCCAATTTTGGAATATTAAAAATCAATGATTAGTTGAAATTTATTCCAATAGATGGCGCAAGCTATCAACAACTTTTAGTTGCACGATCAGGAGATGCCCCTATTCCATATGTGTTCATTGTCTGGCAGAGCTTCCTCCCTTATCTGAATATACATAGAAACAACCAAATCTGACTTGGATCATTTATTTGAGGAAGATTCAGACCACATTCCCCAACAATTCTAAATGATTTCTTAAAGGCAAGAATGAGCGATATACAGTTAAACCTGTCTATAGCGCTCCCTCTTGGGACTCACCAAAATAGGGTGCTATAGAGAAGGGGTGCTATAGACAGGTCACTTTTAATGTAAATCACATCGTACTACATATTTAAAATCGGGCGCTATAGAGAGGAAGGCGCTATTTAGAGGTGGCGCTATAGACAGGTTTAACTGTATATATAAATACCAATATATATTTTCGTCAGTTGTTTCCTTCAGGCTACCTAAATATTTTGGCCCTGACTTTCAATGTCCAATTTATTACAAACTATGGAAACTTTGGAAGCTTTTTGTTTGGTATAGGAGCAGTTGATGATCCAACCTGTCTTTGCAGAAAGAGGAAACAGGATTCCAGTCACCTATTAATAGAATGCAGGGGTCGGTGGTCTAAACTGTTGGTTTTTGGCTGCTACGACCCTGGATCGAATCCCGCATTGGGCACTTTTTTTCAAATTAAAAAAAAAAATGCTCCAATGGCTCCCGATTCTTGCAAAAGTCCAACCCCACCGGTGAGTGCAAATAACCAAATGGGGCTCTGGCATACTTGTAAATGCAAGAGTCAAACTGCTTTTCACATGTGTAGACATGTGGTGCACTTACAGTAAAAGCAGTCGCTAACTACCCACCATGATTATCATGGCCTGTACCACGTGTACTAGGGATAAATAAAAAATATATATATACAGTAAAACCCCTCTAATATGAACCCTGGATATAGCGAACCTTCCCTGATAACGAACCAAAGGCGATTCCCGATTCCATTCCATTGAAAATACCATTGTTATAACGAACTTTGCGATTTTTAATATAACAAACTACCCCTATAACGAACCTATTTTAGGTCCCAAAATAATAAAATCTATTTAAAATACTATGCTTATAACGAACTTAAAATTGTAATTAAAAAAAAAATTGTAACAACAAAATTTTGAGCATGTTTCAGCTCGCGGATTGCGATTTCAAAACAAATTTAGCGGCATTGTTTGTTTTCCTTTACATTCTATTTTTGCTGTATGTTGTATAAATTTTTACACATTATACTTTTTATTAAATAGAATATCTTTACAACCATCAAATTTGAAATAGAAAAAATGCAAATGGCTTCCAAAATGAAGAAAACAAAGGCTTTCTAAAAATAAAAACGTTATTACTTATTAAAAAAAAAAAGGCCATTTTCAAAACTTTTCAAAGTGAAACATGTTAAAATAAGAAAATATAACTTTTATATTATAAGATATAAAATAGAAGGCTATTAAAATTGTTTACAAAGAGGAATCAACCTCAACTTTTGCTGCGATCATACGTGTTAGGGCTTATAAAAAAAAAAGTCCAAATAAGGGGCCCATGATGTAACAAAATCTATTTTTTATGCCATGAACTATGGCGATTTTAAAAGCCAGCAATGGTTTGCATGACAGGTTCAAAACAAAAGGAAATCTAGACTTAAGAAGAATATGTGGAAACATGAAATAGAAGAAAAACACATTAACTTTATTTGAAAGGTGCAATATTTGAAGAATGCTTTGAAGCAACAAGGTATTAGAGCCATTTTTCCAAGTAAACTTTGTATTATATAATATGATAAAATTGTTTTAAAATCATTTTATATCTTTGAATATATATTTAATAAAACTTTGCCTAGGATTTGTCTTGATTTTGAAATTAAACATAGAGGTGCATGTATGCTAATGAAGAATCTATCATCAAAATTGGTCAATTAAGGGAATTAAAACAAAGTGACCACTATTAAGAGGCAGCCTCTCCCTGTGTGTATGGCTGTCCTTTAATTATACGGTCTGAAAATTATAGAGGGGTTTTACTGTATAATAGAATGTCCCATCTTCCAGGACTACAGAAAGCGAGAAGATATTGAATTCAAGGAACTAAAAATATGGATAAATAGTAGGAAAGATTTTTTAAAATTCAAGGAAATTTTGTAAACATATTTATCATTTTCTTTCTTAGTTGAGGAAACCAGATACAGTTAATTAGTGTTTTTTTTATATATTATTTTCCATTACAATTCTAATTTATAGATCCAAACTCGAATTTTTGATTTTTCTTGATGTAGGATATTCAATAATAGTATATATTTTTAATAATAAAGTAAAATTTGGATTATAGATTATAGCTACAAGGTAATAAGACCTAATCCAAACAAATTAATAGTGTGTGATGTTTCAGTAACAACATTGTTACCATCATCAGACAAAAGAATAAAATCTTATACATTTTATTCTTTTGTCTGATGATGATTACAACGCTGTTACTGAAACATCACACAATATTAATTTATTTGGATTAGGTCTTATTACCTTGTAGCTATATATTCTTAAATTTTATTTTTCTTGTATTTAATTTTTTTATATTATTTTTTCTTGTTTCTTTTCTAACTCTTCAAACAGCAACTACTCATTAAATTGTCATTTCTTTTTTAAACTTTGTAATTTTTCTAAATTGAAAATGTGTAAGCTTTATATTATAAATAGAGATGTTCTTTGACACAGTTATCTCTTATTGGGATATCATGTCTGATTTGATATAATAATAATCTTAAGTGAGCAAGTTGAAAAATTTTTAGAATTGTAAAATTTATACAAATCACTTTTATAAGACTTAAATAAGAAAGCGAGGGTATAGGGTGTCAGATGTCATCATATACTTTGGAAGAATTGAAAGATAGAATTATGTGAAACTTCAGTTTTCTCATTAATTTGAATATTATTATTACAGAAGAACCCCCTTTTAGCGGACACCTCTCTACAAAGGACAATTTTCATTTGTAAAATTATCATTTTTACTATTTATCAAATTTCCAGTAAAAAGGACATCTCTTCATAAAGGACACTTTTGCTCTGCAACTAGGTATCCTTTACAGAGAGATACAGTAGAACCTCGATGAGAGATACCCACGCTAGAGGACACCTCTCTATAAAGGACAGTTTTGATTTGCAAAATTACCATTTTTACCTTTTAGCAAATCTTCGGTAAGAGGACACCTCTCCCTAAAAGGACACTTTGGCTCTGCAATTAGGTGTCCTTTACAGGGAGGGTTCTACTGTATATATTATTATTACATAAGTTAAAAGTCCATTAGTGAAAATATAGTTTGACACTCATACTTTATTTTTTAGCTTTATTATAAGATAAAGGTGTAGACATGTTTGTAAACAGGCCAATGTTCCAATATTACTATAAAAATGCATCATCAAAAAATGCAGTAATATTAGCATCAGGTTTTTAGCACCCCAAAATGAGAAATTTTAATCTATTTGACTATTTTCAAATTGATGGTGGTTTATAAAAATAACTTAAACAAAAATTGTAATATAACACAAGAGATATATATTTATTATCACAGGTTTGTGGATTTCGACACATTAAAAAAAAAAGGTATAAAGATGCCGCAACTCTTTTTATTAATTGTATATAGAAGCTTTTAGGCAAACTCATCCTCAGCAAACTAAAACATAAAATGTTTTTAGCTTATGTTTTAGTTTGCTGAGAAAGGGCTTTATACCTTTTTTTGAAAAAGGTCTATAAAAAATCTTTTGAAAAGTTGTCAAAAAAAAAAAAAAGATACGATCAAAGTGATCAAAGTCTGGTCATCTACAGACAATGACTTTCCAGAATGGTTGTAAATTTTTCCCACTATGTACTAAGTGCAATTCTCAACCTGCAACCCCAAAACACATTATTGACTGTATTGACTCATCCATTGATGTGCTTTACTCTTCCCCAGCAGACACCATAAAAAGTCTCAAGCTTTACAAGCTTGACACTCTGATATGATTGAGTGGAGATAAGAAAGAAGAAGAAGACTCTCCTGTGATTAAAACCACTAGCCTTATGTTGTGTCTCTATGTTCCTACAACTACTCCAGGTCACCGAGATCCATTAAGTGAGAGATAAAACCTTTATTGCCTCATAAACACTAATATGACTGAACGAACTATTTACAATGGAATGATATATATATATACATAAAAATAATTAACATAGTAACACAAACAAACACTATGCAAAACCTTATTTGCATATCTCGACAATTTATCTAAACATAACTATTGTTATGCAAAACACCACATCTTCTCACCCCCAATTTGTTACACAATCTTTTAAGTATTCGGGGAGTCTCCGGTTTCTTATTGGTCTACTTGGCCCAGGTGTTTCCTCCAGCCTTTCCGGTGATTCGTTTGGGTCATTCATTTGTTCCCCCCTTCTTTCGGTGTTACACTCCTCCTTCTTCTCCACATCCTCCGATACTTCTTCCTTGACTCTTCTCATCAATTGGTCCTGGTGTCTTTTTGCTGTCACTCCGTTTTCCATAATTACCTCATAGTTCCTGGGTCCAAGTACTGTCTTTATCTTCCCCGGTTCCCACTTTCCCTTTCCATTATATTTACGTGCATACACATTCTCTTGGGACTTGAACCTATTTTGGAAGTGTTCTTTTCCATTTTCGTTATCTTCACTTTCTTTAGGGTGCAACCGGTTCATTCTTGTGGTCAGTCTGCGACCCATTAGTAGCTCAGCTGGTGTTAGTCCAGTTGTTCCATGAGGTGTAGTCCGCATTGCAAACAGAGCGCGTGGCAGCGTAACCGATATGTTCTCCCATCCATTCTTTCTTATTAGCTGTTTGAGTGTTTGTACCACTCTTTCTGCCTGTCCGTTTGTCTGTGGGTGGTAGGGAGCCGATGTTATATGCCTTATTCCGTTCATCCTCAAAAATTCCTGGAACTCATGACCCACAAACATGCGACCATTATCCGAAACAACCTGGTCGGGCAAACCATGAACAGCGAACAGATTTCTTAACACTCCCACTGTAGCTGTTGCCGTGCAGTGATCCATGATGATGGCCTCCGGCCACTTAGACATTGAATCAACGACTATTAGAAACGTTATCCCATGGAATGGACCTGCATAGTCTATGTGAATGCGTGACCATGGTTTAACTGGTGCCGTCCAAGGGTGAACTGGGCTCGGTTTAGGATTATTTCGCACCAGTTGACTATTTTCGCATCTTTCGACCCTATTCTCTATAGCCTTATCCATTCCTGGCCACCACACATGGCTCCTTGCAATTGCCTTCATTTGTACAATTCCAGGGTGAGTTTCATGAAGCTGTTCTATTGTTCTCCTCTGTAGAACGGGCGGTATTACTACCCTATTTCCCCACAGGAGACACTCTCTATGTAGGGATAATTCATTTCTCCTATTGAAGTATGGCCTAAATTTTTCTGCTGGACAGTGAGCTGGCCATCCTATTCGAGTCCATTCCACAATTATCCCCAGAACTGAGTCTTCCTGCGTTAATTTTGCCACTTCCTTCGCCTCTAATGGTGACTCTTCATTAGTTTCCATAAGAAAAACGTCAACTGGTTCCGGTGTTTCTTTACTTGTTTTTTCGTGGGGTGCTCTACTCAACGCATCCGCATTTGCGTTCATTCTCCCAGGTCTATGTTCAATCTGATAGGAGTACGATGCCAATGTAAGACTCCACCTCATCATCCTCGGGGAAAGCATCTGAGGGATAGGTTTGTTCGGATTAAAGATTCCCAGTAGAGGCTTATGGTCAGTGATTATCTTAAAGTCACGGCCATACAAATATTTGTAGAATTTTGAGATGCCAAATATTATGGCCAGGGCTTCCTTATCTATTTGTGCATACCTTCTTTCCGTCTGAGACATAGTTCTCGAAGCAAACGCAATGGGTCTCTCCATTCCTTCCTCCACGTGCGAAAGCACTGCTGCTACTCCAAAGGGTGATGCATCACAAGCCAAGACCAGGGGTTTTCTGGCATCATAGGGTGTTAGCACCAAATCGGATTGAATCAAATTCTTTGCCTCCCTGAATGCTCTATCCTCCACTTCTTTCCATTTCCAACAATTTCTTTTGTTTAGTAGTCTATGCAGTGGTTCAAGTACAGTGGTTCGGTCTTTTAAAAATTTGCTATAAAAATTCAATAGTCCAAGGAAACTCTGTAACTCTTTTTTGTTTTCGGGTTTCGGAAAATTCTTAATTGCCTCACATTTCTCTTCAGTAGGGTGTATGCCTTCCGCATCTATTCGGCACCCAAGAAAAATTAACGAAGATTTTTTAAATTCGCACTTCTCCTTCTTAAGAGTCAATCCCATTCTTTGAATACTCTTCAATACTTCTCTCAATCGGAGGTCATGTTCCATTTCATCTTTCCCTGTTACCAGAATGTCATCCAGGTAAACGACTACTCCTGGAATTTTGGCTATTAAACTTTCCATTCGTCGCTGGAATATTCCTGGCGCACAGGAAACACCAAAAGGCAAACGGTTTACCTTAAACAATCCCTTGTGCGTGTTAATAGCCAATAGCTCTGCTGTCTCCTCATCCACCACCAGCTGCTGATATGCATCTTTAAGGTCCAACTTTGAGAAAACCTTTCCTCCTGCCAAATTGACTTGCAAGTCGGCTGCCGCCGGAACTGGGAAAGTATCTGACTCCACGATGGTGTTAACAGTACTCCGATAATCTCCACATATTCTTATTGAACCATCCCTTTTCAGTACTGGGACAATTGGAGTAGCAAACCTTGTAAATTCAACAGGAGTCAATATTCCTTGTTCCTCCATCTTCCTCAAAGCCTCTTCAACCTTAGGTCTAATTGCGTATGACAATGTTCTAGCTCTTAGAAATGTGGGTTTCCCTAGAGTTTTGATCTTTATATGGATTGGTGGACCTCTGTATTGTCCTAATTTCTCTTTAAACACATCCATAAATTCCTCAGTGATTTGACATACACTGTCGCCATAATTTATCCATTCAAGACCAATTCCAATCTGGTCAAACGCCTCCCTTCCAATCAGATTTGGGCCCGGACCTTCGACCACAAGCAATTCCATTGTGATATTTCTGTTGTTCACTTTTACGTCGGCCTTTATTTTACCCAGAATGGATAACCTCTGTCTGTTCCATTGCACCAGACTCTCCTGTGATTAAAACCACTAGCCTTAGTTAGTGGATAGTTAGACATGCTAGTAGCTCTAAAATATCATCCTAGATTAGTGCAGCTGAAATAACAGCTATGCTACTCCCCATTGTCATAACCCTGTTGTATCTAAAATGGTTTGTGTTTGATTTCAGAACAAGGACAAGTTTGCATCGTTCCTCCAACCCCGAGTCAAGTCCATCCACCTCCTTTGACATTTAGCCTTGTTTGGATCCACCTGTGTACAAGAAACAATAACTCTATGGACGGAGTAAAGTATACTCCACAGTCACCGTTATATCTTTAAATATATATTTATAGGATATGAGAGAGTATATTTAAATAATTTTACATAAAGAGATAAACTTTTTTTTTTAATCTCTTACGCATCCATTCAAAAGATATATATTTTAAAAAGTATGATACGATAACAAAATAAGATTTTGAAATGAATAGCTAATGAACAGTTTTATATTATAATCAAGATAATGGATTCTAATTTAGAAATTGTTCCAAAGCCACCGGCTCTCTTTTGTCCTTATTGCAATTTTGAAGCTTCTTCTGAAACAAATATAGAAGATCACTTGCGTCATATTCACATAATTGAAAAACCTTATGGTTGCATCTTTTGTAGTTATACAACCACAACAAAAGGAAACCTGGATCTTCACTTACGTATTCACACAGGAGAAAAGCCCTACAACTGCCTTCAGTGCGACTATCGCACAGCTCGACATGTAGATCTGATGTATCATGTCCGCACCCACACTGGGGATAGACCGTATAGCTGCCCCTTCTGTGATTACAAGAGTGTTCAGAAGGTCAATCTGACAGAACACATTAACACCCACACCGGAGAGAAGCCCTATCTCTGTCCAGAATGTGGGTACAGATCTGGGCACAGAGCTGGGTTGAGAAGTCACATGTATAGCCATACTGCGGAGAAACCCCATTCCTGCACTTTCTGTGATTACAAAACTGCCAGGAAGTCCGACCTAACTGACCATATAAATGCCCACGCTGGGGAAAAACCTTTTGCCTGTCCATACTGCGATTATAGATCATCTGGAAAAAAAACTATGGTCAAACACATTAATACCCACACAGGAAAAAAGCCCTATGCATGTCAGTTTTGTTCTTTTGCAACTGCCCACAAGCCACAGCTGATTAACCACATAGCCACACACACAGGGGTCAAGCCCTTTGCCTGCTCCTATTGTGAGTATAAAGCCGCCCATCTAACATCACTCAAAAGGCACATGCTCATCCACAGTGATGAAAAGGCTCATGCCTGCCCACATTGTCCCTATAGAGCAACTTCTCGGTCAAATTTGAATTCCCATATGGTACTGCATTCTGAGGACAAGCCACATGAATGTCCTTACTGTGACTACAAGTCGGCGTACAAGTCTGCCTTGAAGGCTCACCTGCATACCCACACAGGGACAAAGCCCTACTCGTGCCCTCAATGTAATTTCAAGGGAGCCCAGAAATCTTCCCTAACTTCTCACCTCCGCACCCACACAGGGGAGAAACCCTTCGCCTGCCCACACTGTGACTACAAAGCTTCCTTGAAATCCAGCCTTAACAGGCACATGAGGATTCATCAGGATTAAACTATATAACTTTGAAAATACAGAAAGACTTATTTCAAACTATTTGATATCCTATTTTATTTATGGCATATTTTGCTACTTAAAAAATATATATTTTTAGATATGTTGACCTTTTTACATAATTTTCTTTATTTTTCTATAAATAACTTAGTCTTTAAAATTGTGTATTTCAATTAGGCGCTGAATTTGCTTATTCTATTTGTTTTAGTTGCAAGAAATTATATACAGTAGAACTTCTCTGTAAAGGATACTTAGACTCAAAGTGTCTTTTAGGAAGAGGAGTCATCTCTTATAAGAGTGCCTTCTCATTGGGGTTCTGCGCTGTATACATTATATATTCAAAGTTATTCTTTACATTGCATGCTTTATTGAATTTGACAAGCTTTAAAACTTGCACCTATTTTTAAAAAGTCATTTATTCTATAATACTAATATTTTTTTGTAATTTTTTTTTTCTTTGATGTGTATATATATTAATTCAGACAATAATTTAATAGAAATCTAAAATTCTATATCAATTCAATTTTCTATATATATACATAAAGGTAACCTATCCCATCATAATAGATGCCATCTATTAACCTTCACCAAGATGACGACTATTTTTGACGTAGAAGAGGTGACTTTTATTATAAATCTATACATCCTCCAAGAAAAATTTCCATCTAAAATATATTTTTGTTATTTTTATCACAAAATAAATATTACGAATGAATTACACATATGTTGTACAACCCTAAAGTTATTATAATGTTATGCACCTTGTGAAATTATTGAAAATGTTAAGCTTTAAGTTTTTTTTTTAAATATTTGTTCCTATGTTTTCAACAAATAAGTCAATTTTTATTCTACAATACTTTATTTAAAACCAATTTTACTCTAGTTCATGTATATATGATATACAATTTATTTATATTTAATTATTTTTATTCCAATATTGTGTTGTGTGCAAGCTTTCTGTTTTTTCCCCCCCAAGTCTGAGTAGATGAGCATATTCCAAATGAATTTTTATACAAATGTTATCTTCAACCATACCTTGCTTTATTTTCAATTTTATTTAGTATTGCGCTGATTAATAATCTTATTTATTTTTATTAAACAATATACACAGTCTCCCTTGAAAGACCACACAAAACACTGGAACCCTCAGTTTCTCAAGGAAATGGTCTCTTATCGGAAACTTGGTCATATCAGGTCAAGTTATGATCCTTTCTTTCAACCCAAACATAGTTAGTGTTTTATCTTATCATTTATTTAGCCTAATTTAATAAGTAAACATATTCTTTATTGAAAACACCATTTATTTATTTTTGGCAGGTTCTATAATGGAGTTAAAATGATTTACTTCAAAACCTTTTTTTATTCTTTATTCCTTTTCATCATTGATACGCTGCAAACTCCACACATTTTTAATATCAGTGTGCTTTACTATCAACTCATTTAAAATTAGACATCAAATAAGCTCTTTATCAAAATAGAATTCCTTGGTTGTAGTGGTGTCTTGTCCATGGAGCAGATCAGATCAGTCCGTGCACCCAGATCACAAGCCTGGCCAACCGAGGTGCTTTGTTCATATGGATGTCCTCTTCTGGATTGATGGGCTGCAAGGTTGGCCGGGTATATATGGTCTGGAGTGAGTTGGGTGTTAATAGAATTCCTTGAAAAGAGTGTTATAGCGTCACCAAATATTTGGAATGAAGTATAAAAAATATGGTTGAAGTAAATCATTTTTAACTCAATCTATTTAAACATTCCATTGTATCAAAATTTATTGGTTTGTAAAATAAAATTTAAAAATATAAGATTTATAAACATTAAAGTACATTTTATTTTTCTCTTTACAAGGCTCCTAAAAAAGTTTGCTTTGAACTGCTAAAAAATCTTTATACAATTTATATTTTCTGCATCTATATTTTAATTAAAGATTTTGAATGATGCCTTGATATCATGGATGGTGGAACTTACTTGTAATATTGGGTGGCAAATATAGAAATTTGATATTTTTCAACTCCCTGTATTATGTGCCTTAATAAAATAAAATTTTATTTTGACTCTTCATTTTATCATTCTGTGTGTGTGTTGAATAGGTTTTGTGTATTTTTCAAAATATGTGAAACCATTCAAGCTTTTTTTTTTAATTTGAAAACTAATTGAACTTTAAGAAAAAAAGGCATTTCCTGATTGTGCAACTGAAAGTTGTTGATGGCTTGCGCCATCTATCGGGATAAATATCAACTAATTGTTGATTTTTAATTATTCCAGAATTGGCCAAATACTGTTTCTTGATTAGTCAAGAAAAGCTAACCACGTACGCGTGGTTCAATGATTAGTTAATATTTATTCCGATAGATGGCACAAGCCATCAGCACCTTTCATTTGCACAATCAGGAAATGCCTTTTATCTTAATTTATCTACCTGATCAAAGTACAAATTCACTTTTGTACTGTTTTTCTAATTGAACATACTTTGTTACACCTAGGATTTTCTGATGGACCAACAAGGAATGATTGTTCTTGGCCTCCAAAAATTTGATTAAAAATCAAAAAGTAACATACAATTCCAAAGTTCAACTGACCCACAATAAGAGTTAACCCATCACAGATTTTAACAGTTCAAGGGCCCATTTTCCACCAGTTTTACCTGGTTCCCAGAAAAGTACACTTCTAGTAGAGCAGTGTCATAGATTAGAATAGGGCTACAGGGATACAGAGGATATTCTCCAAGGATACAGAGGAGCTGTACTCATGTTAAAGACTTCCATGTTTAGGAACAGTCTCAAATTACAGGCAAAGTCAGACTTTCACCAAAGTGTGCCTGGACTGCACCCCTACACCCCATTGTATGAGATGCTCAAGGAGCATGAACTCATAGAATTTGTGTAATCTTTACACAAGGGGTTAAGAAACAACAACAGAATAGGGCTATTTTACTAGCCTTCCATCAACACACTTTTTTTTTCAATGACTTATTGGACACAACATGATAACTTTTGGTTAATTGGTTAGGGCACAATTTGGATTATAGATTATAAACACAAGGTAATAAGATCAAATACAAATAAATAGTGTGTGACGTTTTGGTAACAATGCTGTTACCGAAATGTCACACACTATTTATATGGATTTGGTCTTATTACCTTGTGTAACTTTTTTTGAGTGAATACTCCTTGCATTGATCAGTTACAGTAGAACCTCCATGAGAGGACACCTCTCTAGAAGGACAGTTTTCATTAGTAAAACTACCATTTTTACTATTTAGCAACTCTCTGGTAAGAGGACATCTCTCCCTAAAGGACACTTTGGCTCTACAATTAGGTGTTCTTTACAGGGAGGTTCTACTGTATTATTTTTTCATCAATATTTTCCAGTTAGGTGTGTTTCCATTCTTTTTTGTTGAAATGCTTTATGAGCTTTCAAATAAAATAGTTGAAGCTTTGAATTATTTTGTCAAAAAACACGAGCCTTTTAAACACAAGGTAATAAGACCAAATAAATGAATGGTGTGTGACATTTTGGTAACAGACAAAAGTACTGAATGAGAAAAAAATATCACAGTAGTATTGTGATATTTTTTCTCATTCAGCACTTTTGTCTGAAGATGGTAACAATGCTGTTACCGAAATGTCACACACTATTTGGATTTGGTCTTATTACCTTGTGTTTATAATCTATATTCCAAATTGTGCTTCATCAAAACAAGCCTTTTCTATAAGTAGTAGCTCTGATATTGGGAACATTTTGAATTGCATTATCAGCAAACCATTTGTATGTTAACCTATTCATCATTTCATTTTCAGATCATTTTGTTGTTTCTTATCCCCTTGTGTATAGATTACACAACGACCCGGGTTCGAACCCGCATTGGACACTTTTTTCTGTTTAAAAAAAAAAAATGCTCCAATGGCCCCCCGATTCTTGCAAAAGTCCAACCCCACCAGCGAGTGCAAGTAACCAAACGGGGCTCTGGCACATTTGTAAGTGCAAAGTCGAACTGCTTTCACATGTATAGACATGTGGTGCGCTTACAGTAAAAAAGCAGTCGCTAACTACCCACCATGATTATCATGGCCTGTACCACGTGTACTAGGGATAAGCAAAAAAAAAAAAATCATTTCATTTTCAGATCATTTTGTTGTTTCTTATCCCCTTGTGTATAGATTACACAAATTCCATGAGTTCATGCTCCTCGAGCTGTTTGATGATAAGCACCCAAGGTCTCAATACCACTACTAGTACTTAAGTATTTTTTTATTATTATCCCTAGTACACGTGGTACAGGCCATGATAATCATGGTGGGTAGAAGTAGGAGACTACTTTTACTGTAAGTGCACCACATGTCTATACATGTAAAAAGCAGTTCGACTTTTGCACTTACAAATGTGCCAGAGACCCGTTTGGTTACTTGCACTCGCTGGTGGGGTTGGACTTTTGCAAGAATCGGGGGCCATTGGAGCATTTTTTTTAAACAGAAAAAAGTACCCAATGCGGGAATCGAACCCAGGTCATAGCGATTGAAAACCAATGGTTTAGACCATCCTTCCACTGACCCCTGTACTTAAGTATAATAGTACTTAAGTACAGGGGTCAGTGGAAGGATGGTATAAAGTGGAAGGTATAAAGTGGAAGTGGTATAAAGTGGAAGGATGGTATAAAGTACATTAGTAGTAAGTATAATAGTACTTACTACTAATGTACTGATTTTTAAACTTCTTGAATGATTTATAGTTCTTCTTCAAATTTTAAAATTGGGTTTTAACAATAGCTAATTCTTTTGCAATTTATTGAGTGCTAACACCAAATAAAGACATTATTAAAGCATTTTATTTTTTTAGGATAAAAAATTTAAAAACCTTTATTTACAATTTTAATAAATTGATAAAGCACAATTTGGATTATAGATTATAATACAAAAGAAAATAGGACCTAATCCAAATAATTTAATAGTGTGACGTTTCGGCAACAGCATTGTCACCGTCATCAGACAAAAGAATAAAATGTTATAAAATGAATAAAATTTCATTCTTTTGTCTGATGATGGTGACAATGCTGTTGCCGAAACATCACACTATTAAATTATTTGGATTAGGTCTTATTTTCTTGTAATGTAATAAATTATAAAATTATAGAATTTCTCAAATAATCTATTATTAAAAAAGTGATTAGAAAAACAGATTGAGTAATTTTAAAATGACAAAATGACTATAAGAAAAAAAAAAAAGGCATCTTATCATGCAACTGAAAGTTGCTAATGGCTTGCGCCATCTATCAGAATAAATATCAACTATTTGTTGATTTTTAATTATATTTATGATTGAAAATTAAAAATCAACAAATAGTTGATATTTATTCTGATAGGTGGTGCAAGCCATCAGCAACATTACAGTTGCACGATAAGGAGATGCCTTTTTTTTCTTAATTTATGCATCTCATCCCAGTACAATGTCACATTTGTACTATTTTTTCAAAATGTGTATAGTTAAAAGGCAATCTCCCCATTGAATATAATTACAGTATAACCTCGTTAATTCGACACACAAAAATTCGACACTCTACCTTAATTCGACCATATTTTGATGTCCCGACCTACGGCCTATCAAATAACAAACCATAATTCGACAGTATCGATAATACGACAGTTCCGATAGTTCGACCATTTTAAAATTCGAATTTCGACAGTTGAATATTTTTTTATATACAACTTTACCGTAGTAAGGCGGTGACGACGATCGGCATCCGCCGATAGAATCGCGCCACGCACTTTTGGTTTCTGTTAGTTTAAGTTTCACTTTGCAGTTCCGTTGCGCAATGTCGCGAGTATTATTGTTTTGGTTGTTTTTTAACGCTGGAATTTAGGCTTCGTGCGCTAATTAATATTATTTTCCTTTTAACCCTTAACTGGACGGGTTGGGTAGATTCTACCCAAGCATAAACTTAATATAGGATAAATACATATTTTTCCTTTACCTAGAGCTACCAGCTTTCGTGTATTCTAATTTTACAGTGATACAAACGTTTTCTATCCATCGTTTATAAATTTCAATTTTGGGAGGGGGGTTAAATTTGTATGTTGGGGGGGATTCTGCCCAGCTCGTCCAGAAGCGTGAGAAATTTTCATGTCAGTGTTCGCTCGTGGCTCATACTTGAGTCTCTATATTCCACTATTTTTAGCTCCCTTTTATAAAATAACACTTCTTTCTTTGGATAAGTATAATTATCAATCACGTCAACAGAGACAACTATCCCTGCCAACCCAAAATATATAGGTTTTAGAGATTAGTCGACCACACTTTGGGAGAAATATTCCAGCAGAACATTGATTCACTTCAGTAGAATTAGTTGATAAGTTAAAAGAACGTGGCCTTACATATTTAGAGAGATAAAAAACCTTAGAATCACCACAATTTCAACCGCACCCTAATAGAGAATCAGGAACATCTATTTTTAGGTTTCTCTGGAACAACCATTTAGTCTCTATGTTCCCAAAAAAATATATATATATATGGTAATTTAAACCAACAACCCTATATTGTATAATTACTTATAACAAGATTGTCATGTTGTATATAGAAACACATCTATAAATAATTATATGCATGATTAATCTGTGTCATTGCATCGCCATATGTAATGTACTTTGTACAAATTGAAGACAAATAAATAAAACTATGTAATAGATTAAGAGCTGAGTTAAAGCAAGATTAAAAAGTTCAAAAACGTCTAAAATCGAGAGAGAAATCCAACAACCCTGAAAAGGAATTCAGCAGTCGTTGCCATCAAGGTCAAAGGGTGCAGACGTTCAAAGTTCACATTCTCAGACATCTCCAACCCCCCTCCTCGGGGATGGTATATAAACACCTCGGTTTTAGCCGACCATAGTGAGTTAGTCCGCAGTTAGTCCGTAGTTAGTCAGCAGTCATCACTTCACCGTCGGCGTGTGCCCTTGTTGGTTGTAGCCAGGTCCACATCATCGCCATGTAAAACAGTAAGAACTCTCTATCTCCATCTTGCTTAGCTCAACTCCTATCTGTTCATGGAACTTTCCTACTTCAGCTGTGTCTCTTCGTTTTGTGTGTGTGAACATTCCCAAACTTTCCACTCTGCCTCGACCACGACTGCCTGTACTCTGTGAAAACTGTTAAAGGTCTTCCAAAGTGCAGAGAGGTACTGGAAAACTCTCCACGCCCTGACTGTCCCTCTCGGCTACTACAGGTTTGACCACCGGTTACCACAGCTTATAGCGAGAGTCGACAGGATCTCATCACAGATAAGTCGACAGCAACTCTTTATCACATCTAGAGTCGACAGGATTCTACAAGAGGCTACCAGACCTCAACTTATTACATCTATATATATAAAATTGAATGTCTGTGTGTCTGTGTGTGTGTCCTCTATGGATTCAAAAACCATACATCCAATCGCCGTGAAAATTTGGGATATTATTAGGCATATCCCCGGAAAGGTTTACGAAAAATAATTTCTTGAATATCTTAAATATCCTTAGTTATTTGCAGATTTGTAGCTTTAACTCGCAAGCGGGGGGCGGGTGACCTCCGGGAACTACGTCCATCTTCCATAAACGACCATGATTTTATTCAACTTATCGAGTATTTTTCAAGGGACCGGGAAAATATGTAGATAAAACGATGATTTTGTAATGTAGAAAATTAGGAAAGACAAAATTCAGGATGACACGGCACACAGGGACCGGGAAAAAATAATCACTTTATCGAGAGATTCACGACCATGATTTTATTCAACTTATCGAGTATTTTTCAAGGGACCGGGAAAATATGTTCACTAGATAAAACGATGATTTTGTAATGTAGAAAATTATGAAAGACAAAATTCAGGATGACACGGCACACAGGGACCGGGGAATAATGTTCACTTTATCGAGAGATTCAAATTTACGAGTTTCAAATTATCAAAATATATCTTTTTTTTTATAAGTTTATAGAGAATTGTTTTAACAAATGTTCGTTAGACAAACCTTTACTCGGGTAAAACCTCGGGCGAAGCCGGGTACGTCCGCTAGTATATATATATAATAACAATAAAATCGGTAATCAGATTGATAAAAAGGGTAAAAAAGAAAGGAGTCATTTTATTTTTGATCTTGGGAAAGCATTGACTGATGAACACCTGGCCACACGTAATCTCTATTCTCTCTCATTGGAATTACAGACGACAATTCAAAAGGAATGATGGTTCAAGTAAACCAAGTGAAACTACGATGCCACAACAATCTGATACTCCAAAAAGATGCTACAAATGTCCATCAAAAAACGCAGTGAAAAATAAAAACCCTTTGCTCTGTATGTCAACTAAGCGTTTGCAAAAACATTTCTTATACATTTGTGAAAACTGTAAATAGATTATATTCAGAATTTTTAAAAGTCAAAATCTGTATATTAACTATATATTAATTAAAATATTTTTTTGAATATTGATTTCAATCATTATTTAGCGCTAATTCATAAAGTTACATGAGTGGGTTGAACTACCCAACCCATCCAGTTATGTAACAAAAATCCACCCGTCCAGTTAAGGGTTAATTTTCAGCATTTAAATATTATAGTTATTATAAATTTACAAATAATTTCTTTTTAAATAAATAAATTTTCATAAAATATGTAGCCACAATGACAACATTTTATTTCAATATTCCATTTCTGTGTTATAAAAGATTTAAACAGAAAATCAATAACACCTGCAGCAACAGTGGATGCCTTTAATAAAATAAAAACACTTTGTTATTTAAAACACATTCCAGAGGAAGACGACCTTAATGTTTTTTTTTTAAATAGACCATCTGGAATACATCCTGAATAGGATTTCTGTGCCAAAGTAGAATCTATAAAGGAATTTTAAAAAAGATCTTCATGATTATTTTCAATTTTTCTTTTTATTTTCCTTATTTATTTCCTTTCAACTGCTATATTCTTCAATTAGAATAAAATATTATTTTTAATTATTTATGTTTTAAAAATATGTATTATTGCCATTTTGTCCCTGGTACTAAAAGTTAATCATGAAAATAAAAAAATAAATACAAAAAATGGTTTCAATTAATATCATTAATTTATATTACAAACCAATTTTTTTAAAATATTATTTTAGTGAGTTAGATAATTAGCTAATCACCTAACCTTAATTCAACACTTCCTTTAATTCAACCGAAAGCTCTGATCCCTTGGGGTGTTGAATTAAAGAGGTTCGACTGTATATTGGAGGAAGCTTAGATGGAAATTCTAGAGTTTATGATTTATATAGATGAAACAATTTTAAGGCACATGTGTTAGCATAATAAAATTTATTAATAACATTTTATATTTACAGAAAACATTTCTCAAATAAATTAGTAGTTGCTTTTAACAATGTTTTTATCAATAGTAATCGAACCAAATGAAAACAACTTCAAAAAAAAAAAAAATTCCAATTAGAATTGAAAAGTTTATTTAAATTTATATACATGAATGTATTTCTGAAGACATATATTTGTAATTTACCGTAATTTCGAGAAAGATATTGTTTTGCTTTTAATTTGTTAACATGCTCTTTATAATATAAAAATTTATTTATTTATAAAAATGAAATTAGGTAGTTGAAGTCAAGGCTTGTCTCAAGTTCAGATGCTGAATATTTTGAAGTTTATTAAGGTGTTTATTAAAATTTTAAATTTAAAATTTTATTTACACAATTCTTCTTGTAAGGAACAGTCGATGTTTTAATAAAACCTGTTGAAAGACGATTAAAAACCTGACAGCTAGCATTTTATATTAAAATAAAACTCTTTGTGAAAAAAAAAAAAATGCGTTTAAACGCACTTCTCAATTTTAATTTGAATATATAGAACTGTAAAAGGAATCAAAGTTATGATTTCAGCTTAGTGTTGTCCTTGGAGTTTGCAAACTGTTCAAGGTTGTAATCAGCGAGGTGCTTCGCTATGAGGAGTCGAACTGACACTGTTGTCAATTTGAACAGCTGATCTTGAGTGATGACATTCCATTTGTAAAGAAGCTTTGCCCTCATTATGTCTTCCGAGAAATATTCTTCGATCATTTCAGCATAGAGGTCAGCATTCTGTTTGTACAACGACATCTCTGACTCCAGCTTTTGTCGGATCTCGGCGGAGTTGTTGGATACAAAACTTGCCCTTTGGTTGAAATTCATTTCCAAGAGATAGGATCTCAAGGAGATAGAACTTCTGCCTAGCTTGTGTTGTTGCAGTCTCTGCACCTGTATCTTACATTCATCCCACCATATTGACCAATCCTGTGGGAATACTGGTTTATATGCCTCAAGGTTTTGAAGGAGAGAATATTTCCAAATCAGTTTTAATATATCTTCATATCTATAAAAACCATTAATAACTGGACTATACTGTAAGAGTTGGATCAGATCAATATCATGGGCTGCTCTCAGTAGCATTTTCAATATAATAGCTCCAAACCATATTGCTCTATGGGCGGCTAAGGTAATAATTTTAAAACAATCTCTGTATTCGACATCCACCTGGACTCCAGCTTCAACTAGAAGTTCGATGAGTTCATAGTGATCATGATTGATTGCCAGTGATAGTAAAGTCTCACCAGCGTTGTCTCTAGCGTTGATATCGGCGCCTGAATTTAACAACATTTTGATATTAATACTACTCTTATTTTCAGGCGCGAACATCAACGGAGTCTGACCCTCATTATTCCTAACATTAACATCAAACCCGGATTTAAGGAAATATTCTAGAATTTCAGGGCACTGGCTACTTGCAGCATAAAATAAAGCAGAGTTTCCTGTTTCATCTACATGTTTAGTATCAGCTCCTGCATTCAATAAACAGTTGAAACAATCGACATTCCCCATCTTGACTACCATCATTAAGATAGAAATGCCATTATCTTTCTTGGCATTGATGTCCGCCCCTTTCTCTATAAACAATCTAAACAATTCGCTATCATTTATTTCTTCAAATAATTTGAGAAAAGGCGTTGTAATAGAATTGGAAATATTTACATCTGCTCCAGCTTCAACAAATTTACGAATCAAATCTTTATGTTCCTGGTAAATTGCGGCATTCTCTCTAATTTCCAATTCACTTTGCACCCAATACGTAATTGCATACAACAGTGGAATCCAATTTCCAATATCTTTGATATTTACATCAGCTCCCGCGTCAATAAGATAACTTGCTGTGGATAGCTTGCGGCCTATAATAGCAGAATGTAAGGGGGATTGTCTAGAATCATTCAGGGAGTTCACATCTGCCCCAGCTTCAACCAGGTACTGAACTAGGTCTTGATTGCCTTTACTGGCAGCCAAGTGAAGCGGTGAATTCCCACTTATGCTCTTTTTATTAATATCTGCGCCAGATTCTAACAACTCCTTTACCTTCATCCGATTTTCAATTTCTAAATGTAGAGCCATGTATATTCGGAGGGAGAAAATTATATATATTTAATTTGATAAAAGATTAAATAAAAATTACATATCACCCCCAATTTGAAGCTGTTTATTTACATTTCTATGATGATAATGTAAGATTTCAATAAAATATTATTCACAGAAGAATAAATTTATTTTAATTTTTATATCAAATAATTTATAATTTTATTATTTTTTTAATATATATTTTTATAAACTATAAGCTAAAGGAGCGCAGAACGCCAATTACTCTTTATTTTTCGAGCAAACTTCCACTCTCAACTAAATCGATTTTTATGAATATATATATCTTTATAAATCGATTTTATTGAAAAATATTTTCGATTTTTATTAAGAAATATACAGATATATATGTAGATATATAAAAAAGCCATATGAAGATTTATTTATTTAAAAGAAAATTATTTGTAAATTTTAAAATAATTAAAATATTTAAATGCTGACAATTAACCCTTAACTGAACGGGTGGATTTTTCTTACATAACTGAACCGGTTGAGTAGATTCAATTCACTTATGTAACTTTATGAAATAAGCGCTAAATAATGATTGAAATCAATATTCAAAAATATATTTATTTAATATATAGTTAATGAAACGTCCCGCTCTAAACTTTGTGTTTGAGAAGCGATATTTTTATAGAAAGATGATCTGGCTTTTGTTTTCTGCTCGAATGAATGTTTTTCTGTTAGAATTTTGTTCCTGCGTACAAAATAATGAACTGGTTTCACCCGTGGTCTCTGCTTTTTGGAATTTTTCCCGATATAACTATGTATCTAATAATCAAACATGATTAAGCAATATCGTCATCATCATTTTCTGACTAAAAATATATAGTTTTAATAATTGATTTATATATTTTTTAAAAATAGCCTATCGTCTTCCCCGTATTTTTTACCTATGTATGGAAATTTTGGTTTGAATTAGTGAACTACTGCGAATTTGTATACCGGACATACAGGCAGACAGACATTCATTTTTATATATATAGAGATATACAGTTGAAATACAGAGCAAAGGGTTTTTATTTTTTACTGCGTTTTTTGATGGACATTTGTAGCACCTTTTTTGAGTATCAGATTGTTGTGGCATCATAGTTTCACTTGGTTTACTTGAACCATCATTCCTTTTGAATTGTCGTCTTTAATTCCAGTGAGAGAGAATTGAGATTACGTGTGGCCAGGTGTTCATCAGTCAATGCTTTCCCAAGATCAAAAATAAAATGACTCCTTTCTTTTTTACCCTTTTTATCAATCTGATTACCGATTTTATTATTATTATTATTATTATAATATATTGTGTTGTTATCCAAGACGAGGCAAGATTAACTAAGCATTAGTTTATTTCCTATTATATATATTATTATATACAAGTCAAAAGAGATCACTAGCAGAGTATTATTCCTTTTGGTTTCCAGAGCTCAACAATCTATGAGCCTAATACTCTGCACATCTCCTCCCTTAACTTTACAGGAACCTTCGAGGTATTTTGACTGCCCTTCTTGTATGCACGGCTGGCATTGAAGGGAGGCTCTTCTCTGGATCCTGGTCTTTGTTGTCCCTCTGCATCCTTCCATCTCTTGTAGATGAGGCCGTTGGTGTAGGGCAATCCTCCTCGGTCTCTTGCTCCTGGTCATCCTTGCATTTCCTTGAGAGCCAGGTTGATGTCGAAGTGGGGGTCTCCTCATTTCTCTGCTCCTGGCGCTTTCCAGGGGCATCGTCCTATATGCTTGAAGAGTCAGATAGCAATCTTCTTCTTTCTTCTTGGACTTGGGCTTCTTAGATTTCTTCTTGGGAGGTTCTTCAGCTTCTACTTCCTCCTCCTCACTGTCCTCAGCTTGCTTCCTCTTCTGGGGAGTCTCTTCCTCCTCATTGTCAGAGGACTCCTCCTCATCTCCGGACTCTTGAGTTCAGATTTGGGGCAGTCGTCCTTCTTATGGCCAAACTCCCCACAGGTGTAGCAAGCCTTCTTGGACTTGCGCTGGTTCTCCTCCTGTCCTCCATCTTCAGCCGTGTTGTTGGTACACTCATATTTACGGTGGCCAACTTCTCCGCAGTTGTAGCAGGTGTTGTTGCTGCCTCCATCACGGCTCTGTCCACGGCCACGTCCACCACCACGGGCAGGTTTGGTACATTCAAACTTGCGGTGGCCTTCTTCCCCGCAGTTGTAGCAGGTGTTGTTGCTGCCTCCATCACGGCTCTGTCCACGGCCACGTCCACCACCACGGGCAGGTTTGGTACATTCAAACTTGCGGTGGCCTTCTTCCCCGCAGTTGTAGCAGCCTCTGTTATCTCCACTTCCGAGTCTACCACGCTGTCCGCCGCGGCCTCCTGATGATAATTGCTGAATCATTCTCACAATGTTTAATTTTTCACTTGTCTCCCCAGAGAGAAGTGGCTGCTTTAATTTATCAACAATGTATATTTTAGAGTTTAAGTGCTGGCCTTTATTTTGAAGTTTTACGTGGATCATTCCATTTGGACCTTGTAATATTTTATCAGATTTTTCCAGTTTTATTCTTTGGAAACTTTGATAATAATATTGTAGGGGGAGCACGTTGACATCAGCTCCGGTGTCAATTTTAAAATTAATTTGTCTATTATTTACCTTAATTGGTACTATCCATTTCTTGGAATTATCTTCTACAGATCCCAAAAAAGCTATCTCTGATTTTATTTCATTTATGGCTTCTGATCTACATACTCTGGCATAATGGCCCTTTTTCTTGCATTTACTACAATACGAGTTCATAGCTGGACAATTTTTCCAATTATTAAAATAAAAACATAAATCCTCCAGGGAAAAGATTCTTTTAAAAATATTTTTATTTAAAAATATCTCGAGCTTTCGGGCAAGTAAGCCCTTCTACGGGAGAAACTATTTTACATCCTTAATACGCCACAATAAAATAATATTTAAACTTAAATACAGTCCTTTAGTTGTTTACATTTGTTTTGAGGCATAATCAACGCGGGCTTCTATTGCGCGTGATTCACTTGGAGGTTATGGGGTGGGCTCAGGAAATATAATGTTATAAACCACCCCATAACATCCAAGTGAATCACGCGCAATAGAAGCCCGCGTTGATTATGCCTCAAAACAAATGTAAACAACTAAAGGACTGTATTTAAGTTTAAATATTATTTTATTGTGGCGTATTAAGGATGTAAAATAGTTTCTCCCGTAGAAGGGCTTACTTGCCCGAAAGCTCGAGATATTTTTAAATAAAAATATTTTTAAAAGAATCTTTTCCCTGGAGGATTTATGTTTTTATTTTAATATTGATTCAAGGGATTATTTGTATCGAATTTTTCCAATCATGATTATTTGAATTGCCACACCTGGTGCATCCATGTGATGACCCTCCCAACTGGTTTGACTTGAATTGTCTTATTTTTGGTTCGTGCCTTTTTGTTTCTTTTAATGTGATTAGGCATTTTCTTTATTTGATCTACAGAATCTTGTTGGTAAAGGCTAGACTGCTGTTCTTTGACACTTTCTAATTGCTTTGCCATTAGTGTGGCTTTTACTAAGGTCAAGTCTGTATCAAGTTGCATTCTTTCAGATAATGCTCTATCCCTTACTCCAACAACTATCCTATCCCTAATCAACTCATCATGTAACATCCCAAAATTACAGTGCTCAGCTAGGCTATGGAGTGCTGTGATAAATTCATTCACCTTTTCCCCTTCCTGCTGACATCTTTGATTAAATCTTGCCCTTTCATAAATTATATTACGTCTTGGAATAAAGTGATTTTCAAAGCATTCAATAACTTTATCATAATTTTCTAGTTGGTCACTTGCTATTTTACATGAAAACAAAATGTCATCTGCATTATCACCCATGCAGTACACGAGCATATTAACTTGCTCATTTTCTGGGTTATTAATTAACCCGCTTGCCTGCCTAAAACGTTCAAATCTCCTAATCCATTTTGGCCAATCACCTGGATTTGAAAAATTAAAAGGTTCTGGGGCTACACAATTATAATTTTGGGACATTATAAATACTTACTTATAATATAATATAACTTACCAAAAAGTTTGCTTGATGTCAAGTTTCAAATTTTCTTCGAACAACGACTTTCTTTATGAATTCAGTTTACCGCTTCTAAGCTTGCTTGATGTCGAATTTCAAATTTTCTTCGAACAACGACCTTCTTTATGAATTCAGTTTACTGCTTCTAAGCTTGCTTGATGTCAAATTTCAAATTTTCTTCGAACAACGACTTTCTTTATGAATTCAGTTTACCGCTTCTAAGCTTGCTTGATGTCGAATTTCAAATTTTCTTCGAACAACGACCTTCTTTATAAATTCAGTTTACCGCTGCCACCATGTGTTGTTATCCAAGACGAGGCAAGATTAACTAAGCATTAGTTTATTTCCTATCTATATATATAAAAATGAATGTATGTGTGTGGTCTGTTTGTCCTTTATGCCTGACCAAACCACTCATTGGAACGCCTTGAAACTTTGGGAAGTTATTTAGTATAGTACTGGGAAGGTTTCTAGCAAATAAAATTTTTGAAATAACTTTTCGCCTAAAAATAATCTAGATAAATATTCTAATTTATCTGTTATAATTCAACAATCTGCTCTAAATATTATCATGATGATACGATGATTTTGTAATGTAGAAAATTAGTAAAGACAAAATTCAGGATGACACGGCAATTTATTTGAGACAAGAATAATGATACAATTCCAAGGCAAGATACTATTCCTTTAACTTCCAATTACCGAGGGAACCAATTAATAATGATTTTATTCAACTTATCGAGTATTTTTCAAGGGACCGGGAAAAAAGGTTCACTTTATCGAGAGATTCGTTAGACAAACCTTTACTCGGGTAAAACACGGGCGAAGCCGGGTACGTCCATACAAGAATAATGATACAATTCCAAGGCAAGATACTATTCCTTTAACTTCCAATTACCGAGGGAACCAATTAATATTGATTTTATTCAACTTATCGAGTATTTTTCAAGGGACCGGGAAAAAAATGTTCACTTTATCGAGAGATTCGTTAGACAAACCTTTACTCGGGTAAAACCCGGGCGAAGCCGGGTACGTCCGCTAGTTATATATATTATTATATACAAGTCAAAAGAGATCACTAGCAGAGTATTATTCCTTTTGGTTTCCAGAGCTCAACAATCTATGAGCCTAATACTCTGCACATATATATATTTTTTGGGAACATAGGAGACTAAAGTGGTTGTTCCAGAGAAACCAAAAATATATGTTCCTGATTCTCTATTTGGGTGCGGTTGATATTGTGGTGAATCTAAGGTTTTTTCTTTCTCATTGTTCATAAATATGTAAGGTCATGTTATTTTAACTTATCAACTAATTCTACTGAAGTGAATCAATGTTCTGCTGGATTATTTCTTCCAAAATGTGGTCGATTAATCTCTGACACCAATATATATTTTGAGCTGACAGGGATAGTTCTCTCTAATGACGTGATTGATAATTCTACTTATCCAAAGAAAGAAGTGTTATTTTATAAAAGGGAGCTAAAATAACTCAAGTATGAGCCACGAGCGAACACTGACATGAAAATTTCTCACGCTTCTGGACAAGCTGGGCAGAATCCGCCCCACCATACAAATTTAACCCCCCCTCCCAAAACTGAAATTTATAAACGATGGATGGAAAATCTTTGTATCACTGTAAAATTAGAATACACGAAAGCTGGTAGCTCTAGGTAAAGGAAAAAATATATATTTTTCCTATATTAAGTTTATGCTTGGGTAGAATCTACCCAACCCGTCCAGTTAAGGGTTAAAAGGAAAATAATATTAATTAGCGCACGAAGCCTAAATTCCAGCGTTAAAAAACAACCAAAACAATAATACTCTCGACATTGCGCAACGGGACTGCAAAGTGAAACTTAAACTAAAAGAAACCAAAAGTGCGTAGGCGATTCTATCGGCGGACGCCGATCGTCGCCACCGCCGTAATACGTACCATTTTAGCGGTAAAGTTGTATGTAAAAAAAACATTCAACTGTCGAAATTCGAATTTTAAAATGGTTGAACTATCGGAACTGTCGTATTATCGATACTGTCGAATTATGGTTTGTTATTTGATAGGCCGGAGGTCGGGACATCAGAATATGGTCGAATTACGGTAGTGTCGAATTTGCGTGTGTCGAATTAACGAAGTTATACTGTATTTATATAATAATAATAAAATCGGTAATTAGATTGATAAAAAGAGAAAAAAGAAAGTAGTCGTTTTATTTTTGATCTTGGGAAAGCATTGACTGATGAACACCTGGCCACACGTAATCTCAATTCTCTCTCACTGGAATTAAAGACGACAATTCAAAAGGAATGATGGTTCAAGTAAACCAAGTTAAACTATGATGCCACAACAATCTGATACTCCAAGAAGGTGCTACAAATGTCCATCAAAAAACGCAGTAAAAAATAAAAACCCTCTGTATGTCAACTAAGCGTTTGCAAAAACATTTGTTATAAATTTGTGAAAACTAAATAGATTATATTCAGAATTCAAAAGTCAAAATCTGCATATTAACTATATATTGTTGTACCAGGTTGCGGCTTGGCAGACTCTTCAGGCATGATTCTCTCCTGTGCTGGGTCTTGCATCTTACCAGAGCGTGTTTCAACCATCCTACAAATTTATATAAGGGAATAATGAGATAAGTCTACTTTTAGTAACCTCCAGAATAATTTATTTATTTTCTCACATCAAAGAGAGCAGTGAAGTTACACGTGTACCTAAATACAAATGATGATAATCTAAATAATCTGTTTTAAATAAATATCATCTTCTATATATATAAAAATGAATGTATGTGTGTCTGTTTGTTTGTTTGTTTGTCCTTTATGCCTGACCAAACCACTCATTGGATCGCCATGAAACTTTGGGAAGTTATTTAGTATAGTACTGGGAAGGTTTCTAGCAAATAAAATTTTTGAAATAACTTTTCGCCTAGAAATAATCAAGATAAATATTCTAATTTATCTGTTATAATTCAACAATCTGCTCTAAATATTATCATGATGATACGATGATTTTGTAATGTAGAAAATTAGGAAAGACAAAATTCAGGATGACATGGCAATTTATTTGAGACAAGAATAATGATACAATTCAAAGGCAAGATACTATTCCTTTAACTTCCAATTACCGAGGGAACCAATTAATATTGATTTTATTCAACTTATCGAGTATTTTTCAAGGGACCGGGAAAAAATGTTCACTTTATCGAGAGATTCGTTAAACAAACCTTTACTCGGGTAAAACCCGGGCGAAGCCGGGTACGTCCGCTAGTAGAATATAAAAATAAATAAATATATAATTTAAATTTCAAATATATTAAAAATAATATAAGAAATACGCCATTAATCATGATGTAACACTTCCCCCTCTCCAGAGGTCGTCACGTCCTCGTGAGTTACCTCATCAATTCTCTCAAAATAGGGTTTGAGTCTTGAGACATGTACAATCAATGGGTCTTGGCCAGGATTATCTTTCGGCTCAATTAAGTAATTTACGTTAGACAGCTTCTTTAATATTCGATATGGGCCAAAATATTTTCTCAATAGTTTTTCACATTTTCCGATTTTTCTGACTGGTGTCCAAACTGCCACTAAATGTCCTGGTTCATAGATTTTCTCATTGTGTTTTTTGTCATAGTTTCTTTTCATTCTTTCCTGAGTCTTCTCTGTGTTGTTAATGACTACCTGTCTCGTCCTTGCTATTTTATCTAAGTAGTTTTCTATATATTCGTCGTAATCGTCCATCTTACTGTCCGTTGGGATATTCTCGTCGTCTAAGAGGGACATGGGTTCCCTTCCAAACAACAGGAAAAATGGAGAGTAGCCTGTGGTTTCTTGAATCGTGGTATTATACGCGTGGGTGATAAAAGGGAGGATTTCATCCCAGTTCTTTTGGTCTGTGTTCACATACATGCTGATCATATTGATTAAAGTTCTATTTAGCCGTTCCGTTAGTCCGTTAGTCTGGGGGTGGTAGCTCGTTGTGAAGCAGTGTTTCTCTTTGCACATTTTCATTACCTCCTTCATCAAATTGCTAGTGAATTGTGAACCTCTATCGCTAATAAGAAATTTTGGGGCCCCGTGACGTAAAATAATATGTTCGATTAAAAATGTAGAGACTTCTTTCACGGTTGCTTCTGATACTGCCTTTGTTTCAGCATACTTGGTATAATAATCAGTCAACACAATTATCCACTTCCTTCTTCTTTTCGTTGATGGCAAGGGGCCAACAAAGTCAATTCCGATTCTTTCAAAAGGGTAGTTAGCTGGGGGAATAGGTTGTAGAAGTCCAGAAGGCAAGTGATTTGAACCTTTCCGACTTTGGCAAAGATGGCACGTCTTTACAAATTCTGAAACATCTTTCAACATGGAAGGCCAATAGTATTTATTCTTCAATCGGTAAGTGGTTCTGGCGACGCCCAGATGGCCATTCAGCATATGGTTGTGGTATTCACTCATGACTTCCTTCCTTCTCTTCTTTGGCACTACCAGCAACCATGCCCTTCCTTCAGGATTTGGATTTTTCTTGTAGAGACACCCATTTTCTTCTTTGAAGTTCTGTGTAATTGAACGCTTGTTTCCACTAAGGTTCTCCTTAATATTCTCAATAAAATCATCCTTTTTGTCTATTATTTGATTCAGAAATAGTCTTTCATAATCTTCGTCCCATTCGTTTTCAGGTAAGGGTCCTCTAGATAGACCATCAGCGTCCAGATGTTTTTTACCTGATTTGTGTATAATTTCGAAATTATATTCCTGAATCTTCAGTGCCCATCGTGCTAATCGGCCGGTCGGATCTTTCAGATTCTTAAGCCAGCATAGTGCGTGATGATCAGTTACGATTTTGAAGTGCCTTCCATATAGGTAGGGTCGTAACTTGGACATTGACCACACAACAGCTAGACATTCTTTTTCGGTAGTCGAATAATTTTGCTCAGGTTTGCTCAGTGTTCGACTTAAATATGAGATAACTTTTTCTTTATCGCCGAACTTTTGGACTAATGTTGCACCCAGGCCGATGTTAGATGCGTCAGTATGAATGTAAGTAATTGCATTCGGGTCAAAGTGCCCTAAGATTGGAGGATTTATCAATGCTACTTTAAGGGTTTGAAATGCTTTTTCTTGATTTTCTGTCCAGGTAAAAGGTACATTCTTTTTTATAAGACTGGTTAATGGATCGGCAATTTTTGAAAAACCTTTGATAAATTTTCTATAATATGAGCACATTCCTAAAAATGATTGAACTTCTTTTATCTTTTTGGGCCGAGGAAAATCTCTAATAGCCTTGATATTATGCTCCGCGGGTGTCATACCATGTTGATTAGTTATATGGCCAAGAATCTCCAGTTCTTCGAAAGCAAATTGGCATTTTTTGTTGTTCAATTTTAAATTAGCCTCGCGAAAACATTTTAAAACAGCTTTTATTCTTTTGAGATGTGTTGAAAAATCCGAGCTATAAATGATTACGTCATCTAGATAACATAAGCAAATTTGCCATCTAAGATTACCAAGCATATTTTCCATGTTCCTCTCAAATGTAGCAGGGGCATTGCATAGACCAAAGGGCATTACGTTGAACTCATATAGGCCATGTGCTGTAGTGAAGGCTGTCTTTTCTTTATCTTTCTCCTCAACCTCTACTTGCCAATATCCTGATTTAAGGTCAATTGCTGAAAAGTATTTGGATCCTTGAAGTGTATCCAATACTTAATCAATTCTGGGAATTGGGTAAACATCCTTCACTGTTACATCATTCAATTTTCTGTAGTCAACGCAAAATCTGTACTTACCATCTCGCTTCTTGACCAAGATTACAGGGAAGGACCATGGACTCGAGGATGGTCTAATTATGCCGTCTCTGAGCATTTCATCAATTTGTTCTTTTATGATTTCTCGCTCTTTCGGGCTCACCCTATACAGCTTGTGTTTGATCGGTTTCGCGCCTTCTGTATCGATCCGATGTTTCGCTAAGTTGGATCTTCCTAATCCCGACGAAAACAAATCCTCGTACCTTTCCAAAACTTGTTTCAATTGCTCCTTTTCCTTATATGCTAAATTTTCGTTTATCTGAAATTGGGGTTCTTCATGCTCTTTTTGTTCACTTTCTTCCATAAGATTCACTTCGGCTGGCTGGCTTCCAAAGCACAATGTTTGGTTTTTTAATATTTTTAATTGTCGAGGGTAAGGGTTTGTTATCCAGATATATGTTTCCTTATTCACAACATTTATTAAGCTTCTCGCTAGTCGAAGTCCATTTGTTTGAAACATTTTATGGTTCTCCTCGATGATGTATTCGCCATCCTCTGCTTCTACAAATGCATTAATCAATTTAATAGAAAGTTCTGGTATAATGGCATCCGTTGCACTTTTTATTTTCTTCTGTTGATATTTGATTACGTCACGATTTTCTGTCAAGTCATATTTGATTATTTCACGCTGACAATCAATTTTTGCGTTCATTTTCTTAAGAAAATCACGTCCAAGTATAAATATTCGCAAATGTGTTCTCATTATCACAAATTGATGTGTAATTGTTTTGTCATCAAATTTTATATTTAAAATAATATTTCCTACTATATCTAATTCTTTGCCATCGGGTCCGGAGCACATTTTATCAGGATTTATTATTTCAAGACCTGTGTTAAGAGCTGTACTAAGGTCGACCACTGAAAGATCGGCGCCTGTATCAATCAAAGCTTCGCAGATACCGATTCTATCCACGTTAATGTTCATTTTATATTTGGGGTCCAACTTTTTAATTCCATTTATGGTCGACTTGCTTTGATTGACGGACTCAGGCGCGATGTTAAGTTTAAATCTTCTAATGCGGCATATCTATTCCTTGTAGGGATACTCGAGTACGGGCTATTACTTACGTCAGCGTAGAGCAGTGGTCTCGACTTCTGAGTTCCATTATCCATTCGGATTTCTTCTTCGACCTTGTCTTGTGTAACTATGGGGTCCTCTTCCACAATTCTTACAAACCTGACTCTGCAATACTGCGCTACGTGTCCTGGCTTGTTACACTTGAAACATATTGGTCTCCCGTCTTCTGTCCTATTCCTATTTGAATTTGGATTCCTATTGTATGTTTTCTTGGGTAGACCGGTTTTGGCTCAGGATTGGGAGTGTAAGATCGTCTAGGGGCAGATACCTGGGGCAGAGGCTTGTTCTGGTAATACCTCGGAGTGGGGGCCTGGGGCTTGGAGGTGTTCTGGTAGTACCTCGGAGCGGGGGCCTGGGGCTTGGAGGTGTTCTGATATGGTCTTCTGAACGACGTAGCATTCTTCCATTGCTCTTAATGATGGGGACGAGGAGAGCGTGGTCCATTATAAAGAGCTTTTGATTTTTCTGCACGTTCTTGGTAATTCTTTTCGAACAAATCCAGCTTTTTACAAATTTCTAGAAGTTCATTGGTATTTTTAGGAGGGTTCAGGTGAAGGGCAAAAGAGTATTCTTTCTTTAACCCTCCAATAACCCAGTTTATTTTAGTCTCTTCTTCCATTTGGGGGTCGACCTTGTTGCACAGTACAAGGATATCCTCTGCGAACCTGATTGCAGGTTCATTCCACTGCTGCATTCTGTTTAGCCTCATCTTCATTTCTTCTTTGTTGGCGTCTGAGGCAAAATCCTGAATTAGGCGGCTCTTGAAATTTTCCCAGCTGGTGAAACTTATCTTGTGTAGGTTCAGCCAGGTTTTGGCGCTACCAATCATATTCATGGCAGCATAACGAGAGATAATGTAGTCTGCCCAATGGTACAGGAAGCCAATTTCTTCAAGAGATTCAATCCATGGGCGAGGGTCTTCCGTTCCATCATACTTGGGGATGTCGATGTTGGGATTCAGGACAACTGGGTCGGAACTAGCATCTCCACCAATTGTTGCACCAGGTTGCGGCTTGGCAGACTCTTCAGGCATGATTCTCTCCTGTGCTGGGTCTTGCATCTTACCAGAGCGTGTTTCAACCATCCTACAAATTTATATAAGGGAATAATGAGATAAGTCTACTTTTAGTAACCTCCAGAATAATTTATTTATTTTCTCACATCAAAGAGAGCAGTGAAGTCACACGTGTACCTAAATACAAATGATGATAATCTAAATAATCTGTTTTAAATAAATATCATAGAATATAAAAATAAATAAATATATAATTTAAATTTCAAATATATTAAAAATAATATAAGAAATACGCCATTAATCATGATGTAACAATATTAATTAATATATTTTTTGAATATTGATTTCAATCATTATTTAGCGCTTATTTCTTAAAGTTACATAAGTGGGTTGAATCTACCCAACCCACCCAGTTATGTAAGAAAAATCCACCCGTCCAGTTACGTAAGAAAAATCCACCTGTCCAGTTATGTAAGAAAAATCCACCCGTCCAGTTATGTAAGAAAAATCCACCCATCCAGTTAAGGGTTAATTTTCAGCATTTAAATATTTTAGTTATTTTAAAATTTACAAATAATTTCCTTTTAAATGAATAAATCTTCATAAAATATGTAGCCACAATGATTAAGATAACATTTTATTTCAATATTCCATTTCTGTGTCATTATAAAAGATTTAAACACAAAATCAATAACACCTGCAGCAGCAGTGAATGCCTTTAATAAAATAAAAGCACTTTGTTATTTAAAACACATTCCAGAGGAAGAAAGACATGCATGTTTTTTTTTTTTAAATAGACCATCTGGAATACATCCTGAATAGGATTTCTGTGCAAAAACAGAATCTATAAAGGAATTTTTAAAAAGATCTTCATAATTCTTTTAAAATTTTCTTTTTATTTTCCTTATTTATTTCCTTTCAACTGTTATATTCTTCAATTAGAATAAAATATTATTTGTAATTATTTATGTTTCCAAAATATGTATTATTGCCATTTTGTCCCTGGTACTAAAAGTTAATCATGAAAATAAAAAAATAAATACAAAAAAGTACATACAATGGTTTCAATTAATATCATTAATTTATATTACAAAGCAATTTTTTTAAATATTATTTTAGTGAGTTAGATAATTAGCTAATCATCTAACCTTAATTCAACCCTTCCTTTAATTCAACCGAAAGCTCTGATCCCTTGGGGTGTTGAATTAAAGAGGTTCGACTGTATATAAAAGTTTTTGTACAATAAATTGAAAAAGAGGAAGCAATTCCTTGAATTATTTTAAAAAAAGTGCTTCCTTTCACAGAATCCAGGTATGCCTTTTAAAAAATATAAATTGAGTCTTTCTTTTTTCCGGGTTAATTGGCCATTTAGATCATGGTCTTCTAACTCCCATGGCAGACTTCCAGTGGCAAGGGACCCAAGGATCTGGCAGCAAATTATTAATAGTGTGTGACATTTCAGTAACAGCATTGCTACCATCTTCAGACAAAAGACTGAATGAGAAATGATAAGTCACAATTTGGATTATCTATATATATAAAATTGAATGTCTGTCTGTTTGTCTGTACTCTATAGATTCAAAAACCATACATCCAATAGCCGTGAAATTTTGGGATATTATTAGGTATATCACCGGGAAGGTTTTTGAAAAATAATTTCATGAATATCTTGAATATCCTTAGAGTTATTTGCAGATTTGTAGATTTAACTCGCAAGCAGCGCCCCCATTGTGACGATGATAACAAGTTTTCTTATCACTAAGTTTGTTATCTTAAATATTATTTATCAAAGGTAAGATTATCTCAGGATGACACGGCAATGTGACACGGGAAAAAATGTTCACTAGATAAAACTATGATTTTATAATGTAGAAAATTAGGAAAGACAAAATTCAGGATGACACGGCACACGGGGACCGGGAAAAAATGTTCACTTTATCGAGAGATTCAAATTTACGAGTTTCAAATTATCAAAATATATCTTTTTTTTTTTTAAGTTTTTAGAGAATTGTTTTAACAAATGTTCGCTAGACAAACCTTTACTCGGGTAAAACCCCGGGCGAAGCCGAGTACGTTTTATAAGTTTATAGAGAATTGTTTTAACAAATGTTCGTTAGACAAACATTCACTCGGGTAAAACCCGGGCGAAGCCGGGCACATCCGCTAGTAGATTATAAACACAAGGTAATAAGACCAAATCCAAATAAAAAAATATAGTGTGACATTTTTGTCACAGCGTTGTTACCATCATCAGACAAAATTCTGAATGAGAAATGATAAGACAATTTGGATTATAGATCATAAACACAAGGTAATTGTTGGAATAATCAATTTCAACATTCTACTCTTCTTTTATTTGTTTTGACCAATTGACCACTATATATATAAATTATTTCTACCATTGTAGTATTGGAGTATGCAAAGCAAGCTGCTTTGTGTTTATGTAATTTTTGAGCATAACTAATAAAAACTTTCTATCTTTAAAGACCATTTCCCGGCCTTCTCCTTCCTATTTTTTAAACAGGTTATGGGCCCAGGACTGATTGTCTAAGAAATTAAGAATCAAAAATGTCCAGTCTATATCAAATTGAGAAGTTGAATAAGCAAAACTTTGAGACATGGAGGCTTCAAATGCAAATGATTCTTATTCACTGTGATCTGTGGAATTATGTTAATGAAGCCAATATCAAACCTGAACCCGGTAACCAAGAGTTTACTAATTGGCAAAATAAGGATCAGAAGGCTCTCGCTACAATTGTATTGAGCTTGAATCCATCAGAACTAGTTCATGTTAAGAACTGCAAGACTGCCGAGGAGGCCTGGAAAAAGATAGAAGAAGTTTATCGACCAAAAGGACCTGCGACGAGAGTTTCCCTGACCAAAAGGCTAATACAGATGAAAATGAGGCCTAATGATGATTTGAAAGATTACCTGAGTAAATTTACTTCATTAGTGGACAATCTAGGTGAAATTGGGGCTCAAGTACCCGAAGACTTTTTAGTTATACTCTTGTTGTGTAGTCTTCCAGAATCGTACGAAGGATTCAGGACTGCAATAGAAACCAGAGATGAGCTCCCAAAACTTGAAACTTTAAAGGTGAAGATTATAGAAGAAGATCAAAGACAACGTGAAATGGAGGGAACTTCGTCTGGAGAACAAAATGCCTTTTTTGGAAATCCAGAAAGAAAAACTACTAATTCCACTAAACCATCAAATCGGAAGGAGTTCAAATTTAACTGCTATTACTGTGGCAAGAAAGGCCACAAAGCGGCTGACTGCTGGTCAAAAAGGAACTCTAAAAGAAACAATACGCGAATGGCTGCTTCTCTAGGAATTCAAGATGAAAATATTCTTGATGTTAACGAGTGGTGCCTGGATAGCGGCGCAACTGCACACATGTGCTGCTTAAGAGGCGCATTTTCAAATTTAAGAGAAACAGAGCCAATAGCCGTTAAATTAGCGAACGACCAAAGCATAGAAGCTTTAGGTACAGGAGCGGTAGAATTGGAAGTTTTCGAACATGGTGAACCATTTTTATTAAAATTAGAAAATGTGTTATTTGTCCCAGGACTGAAGGGAAATTTGTTTTCAGTCGGCACCTGTGTAGAAAAATCATTTTTTGTAAAATTTATGAGAAGAAAAGCGGAAATTGTGAATCCATTGAGGAAAATTTGCATAGAAGCTTACAAAAGAAACGGACTTTACATATTGCGTCAAACTAAATATGCAAAAACACAATTTACCAGAATGTGTATAGACAGAAATAGCAGTGAAATTTGGCATAATAGATTTGGTCATCTTAATTTTGATGACCTTAAGAAATTGCAGAGAGAAAATTTAGTCAATGGATTACCCAAGGGTGAATTTAAAAGTATAACAAGTTGTGAAACTTGTATTAGGGGTAAACAGACTCGATTGCCATTCCCAGAAGTCTCTCTGACAAAGTCAACAGAGCTACTGCAACTTATTCACTCTGACATATGTGGACCGATGAGAACAAAGTCATATGGCGGTGCATTGTACTTCGCAACCTTTATTGACGATTTCTCACGAATGATATTCACTTTTGTTATGAAACGAAAAAGTGAAATTTTCAATGGATTTAAAGTCTTTAAAAGATTTGCTGAGAAACAAACTGGCAAGAAAATTAAAACAATCAGAAGTGACAATGCAGCAGAGTATTTGAGTTCAGATTTTAAAGACTATTTATTGGAGGAGGGAATTAGACATCAGCTCTCAGTTGAATATTCTCCGCAACAAAATGGAGTTGCTGAAAGAGCGAACAGAACTCTGGTAGAAATGACTAGATGTTTCATAATTCAAGCGAACCTCCCAGATCCACTTTGGGCTGAACTTGTGCATACATCTACATATATCAGAAACAGTTGCCCAAGAACAAATGAAAGTCGAACTCCGCATGAAATATTTACAGGAAGAAAACCAACCGTTTCTCATTTAAGAATGATTGGATGTAAATGTTTCGCTGTTGACAACCGTCCGAGAAGAGGAAAATTCGCTCCTCGTAGTGAAGAATACCGACTGGTTGGCTATTCTCCCGAATCAAAGGCGTACAGATTATGGAAGCCTGGAACAGGCATGATGATAAAAAGTCGAGATGTACGTTTCCTCGAATCTGAAAACTCTACCTTAAGGAATGACGTGGTGCAAATTGAAGCTATACCACAGAAAAAGGAAGATAAATCATTGGAGGAGGAAAGTCTTCAGGATGATGAAAACACTTTGCCCGGAACTGATTCGGAGTTTTTAGGCGAACCATCAGAAACAATGGAAGTCATCTCGCAGAGAGGAAGAGGAAGACCAAGAATTTTACGTACTGGAAAACCGGGAAGACCACGAAAGGAATACGTTGAAGCTAATTTGTCTAAGGATTTTAGACAGAACACCAGTTTGCCAGATCCAAAGGATTTAGATCAAGCCTTGTCTAGTGAAGATTCGCATCTATGGAAAGGGGCAATGAAGGAAGAGTACAGTTCTCTTTTGAAGAATGGAACTTGGGAACTTGTCGATCCTCCTAAAAACAAAAACATAATAGGAAATAAATGGGTCTTCCGAAAGAAATTTAGAGCCGACGGCTCTATTGAACGGTATAAGGCTCGACTTGTAGCAAAAGGTTATTCCCAAAAATACGGTATTGATTATGAGGAAACCTTTGCACCAGTTGTACGCCACAGTACGATCAGAACAGTTTTAGCCTTGGCCGTTGAATATGATTTGCTGGTCCATCAAATGGATGTTCAGTCTGCCTTCTTGAATGGTGATGTCAAAGAAGAAATTTACATGACACAACCAGAAAATTTCGAGTCAAAGAAATATCCAAGAAGGGTATGTAAACTAAAGAAGGCTATATATGGTCTGAAACAGGCTGGAATGACTTGGCATGCAAAGCTCGATTCAGTATTAAAAGAAATGGGCCTAGAACAGATGAAAACTGATAACTGTGTCTACATTAAAAGAGAAGAAGGAGTTCTTCTGGTTGCAATATATGTTGATGATATGATTATTGCTGCAGAAGAAGAGAACACGCTGATTTGCTTCAAAGAAAGTATGAAGAAGTTGTTTGAGATAAATGATCTTGGAGCATTGAATTATTGTCTTGGGATACGGGTACAGAGAGGAGTGGATGGATCTATATCTCTCGATCAGGAAAGATACATTGAAGAACTTCTAGAGAAATATGAGATGAAAGAATCAAAACCGATCTCTACGCCCATGGACCCTAATTACAAAGTAACAAAAATATCACCTATAGATGGTGAGAATGAGCCAGTAGATAAGGTAGAGTATCAATCTTTGATAGGATCACTGATCTACCTATCTGTCTCAACAAGGCCTGATATTGCCTATACGATCAGTACTTTAGGGCAATTTAGCAACGATCCTAGAAGACAACATTGGAATATTGCAAAGCGTGTTCTCCGCTACTTGAGAAAAACATCGGGCCTAAAGATTACTTTCAAAAAATCGACGAAGGAACTTTATGGTTATGTAGACGCGGATTGGGGCGGAAACCTCATGGACAGAAAGTCTCATTCAGGATTTGTGTTTTACTTGGCGGGCGGTCCAATAGCGTGGGAATCCAAAAAACAACAAACTGTTTCCCTTTCAAGTACTGAATCGGAGTACATCGCACTTTGTGAAGCTGGTAAGGAGGCTGTTCACATAAGGATGCTTTTAGATGAATTAGGATTTGGTGAAATATTGGAAGGACCTACAGTTTTGAAGACTGACAATCAGGGAGCTCGGCAATTGACAAGGAATCCTGTGTACCATGCGCGAACAAAGCACATTGACATCAAATGGCATTACATCAGAGATATTTATAATGAAGGTCTTGTCGAGGTCGTCCATACACCAACCCAGGAGAATGTTGCGGATATCTTCACCAAGAGTCTGACAAAGGTCTCTCATGAGAGATGTATTCGTGAATTGGGAATGTAGAGGTTGAGGGAGGGTGTTGGAATAATCAATTTCAACATTCTACTCTTCTTTTATTTGTTTTGACCAATTGACCGCTATATATATAAATTATTTCTACCATTGTAGTATTGGAGTATGCAAAGCAAGCTGCTTTGTGTTTATGTAAATTTTGAGCATAACTAATAAAAACTTTCTATCTTTAAAGACCATTTCCCGGCCTTCTCCTTCCTATTTTTTCAACAGTAATAAGACCATATCTAAATAAATAATTAGTGTGTGATGTTTCGGTAACAGAATTGTTACCATCTTCAGACAAAAGTACTGAATGAGAAATTATAACACAGCATCTTTTAAATAGTTACTGTTATCAAGTGTGTAAACAAGATAGCAGATAAGAAGAAGATAGTTTTCAAAGAACCCTAAATTATTATCCGTAGAATTAGAAGTGGAAAAAACCCACTTTTTTTAGATATAATTAAAAGCATATCTATAAATATCATTGATATTTCCTCTTTCTTCCATTCTGTTAATTGTAGCACATTTCTTTTGAATGGAAAAAGCTTCTTTAAATTGTCTCTTAAAGTAATTTTTCTCATAATCTAGTATCTTTGTGTCTTTTAGATTGAAATTATTATGCCCTGTGATTTTTCTATGTTCTACAAGTGCAGAATTCTCAATTTTATCATATTTCAGAGCATATTCATTCATTCTTTCTTTTAAAGTTCTGGATGTTTGTTCTACATAGCATTAGTCACATTTTTCACTTCATAGATTAAAAGGAAATGGAATTGTTTTAATGAAAAAAGAAGACCTCAGGAGAAAAATCTGCTTCTCAAAATTCATATTTAAAAAGATTAATTCTCCCAAAGAACACTTCACAAGAAATTTTATTCAAAATTGGGACCCAAATCAAAGACAACAAATGACCCACTCCTCTCAACATGGCTCACAATTCTCTTTTATGATAAGCAGCGGCCTCTCCCAAAAGTCCTGTTTAGTGCATCTAATGCAAGTCAAAATGTGTTCTGGAGCTGCAGGTGCCAAGCTACATTTTGGGCAAGTGGGGTAGATTTTGTTATTATTTTCTATGCAATGGCTTAAGATGGCCTGTTCTAAATCTTGTAAGTGTTGTTTGATGCTGTCTATTTCTGATGTTGAGAGCTCCTCCTGGGTCCGCTCTTGAATGATTAATAGCACTGGCCAACAGACAACATTTTTTTTCTGTTTCTGGCAAAGAAACAGCTGTTCTAGGGATTTTTCGGTGTTCCGATTCCAAATATACAAACCTTTTCTCTCTATCAGCTCTTGTTGAGGTGCATTGATTCCAACTCATATATTGAAGATATTTTACTTTTGGCCATGTTTCTATTCCAGTGGTACAGAGTCTCATTCTACTTGAAAATCAGCCAATGTGATTCAATAAAGGAAGCAAAATTTGAAAATAAACAATTAATCAATTTTATATCTAACACATATTATATATCATTCTGTGATTTTATCATCATATATTTTTAAATAGCCGTTGCTTACCCCGCCTGTAAATTTTAATTTTCTCTGGTCGACAATAAATATGGAGTCTATTAGCAGAAGGTCCTGCGTCAACCATCCCAATGTTTTTTGTTAAATATGTGGTGAGTACACAATGCAAGATTTTAAGGAAACCCATTTCCGACTTGGTAATAAAGGCCTACCTCTCCTACTTTGAAGTTAAACTAGTAGACCAAGATGGAATGTAGGCTCCACATTGAGTTTTTTAAAACTCGTATTGAATATTTGCGCCAGTGGGCAAATGGTAAAAGAATAAGCCTCAAGTTCAGAGTGCCAATGATTTGGAGTCTTCTTCTTTCTTATCTCCACTCAATCATATTAGGGTATCAAGCTTGTAGAGCTTGAGACGTTTGATGGTGTCTGCTGGGGATGAGTAGAGCTCATCAATGGATGAGCCAATCCAGTCAAAAGGACAACCGTCATGATTGGGTGAAGTAGAATGCGTCTGCCTTTGTCATTAAGACTGCAAGCACTACTCAGTGGCAGGCCGACTTAGCTCCAAAAGAAATGGCCCCCTCTGACATGAGGAACAGACGCCGTGTACAGTCACTCCTAACATGGAATGCAAACGTTGCTGATCCTGTATCCCTGGATCAGAAGCTCTTACAGGGTACTATCAGCCGGGTCAGCTGAGCCCAGGTTTTTTAGTGAGCTTGTTCTGTTCCCCCTCCTCCTTTTTGATGATTTGGAGTGAAAGAGACCACACCGACGATTTATATTTCTGTACTGTCAGAATTGTTGTATCAACTGAAACAATCACCACAAGTGAACTTATCCTAATTTACCTTCTGCTATACTTCCACTTCCTTACTCAGAAGACATACCTATCTTAATTTGTCATGGCGTTCCACAGCTCTTTGAATATTCAGTTGTTACATGTCATAATACATAGGATGAAGACTGATTATGTTGATTCTTCTTCGAGTCTTCATCAATCAATCGGAACTAAATGATCTCATTAGGGCCCTGAGCCTCTCAAAATAATCTTCTGAGGTGTTTGCTTCTAGGTTGGTTGTAAAAAAATCTCGCTTCAGGAACAAAACTAACCTTATATCGTAAGCATGAAAAATATTTATTTCTGTTCTTCTCTCATGAGATCAATCTTGTATATTGCCATGATGTTCGAGGGCTACTGCTGAAAATGGGTCTTCCTGTGTATTCACCAGGTGATTGGCCTCTCTTCATTGACAGTTCTAAACGAAGTTTAAAGTGTGTGCTCCTTCACGATGGAAAATAGGTATGGGTCAATTCTACTCACTCATTCAATAAATATGAAATAAGTGTATGAGACAATTACGTTTGTCATAGAAAAAAAAAAGTTCAACGAGCATCAGTGGGCAGTTTGTGTTAATCTCAAAATGCTTAATTTTCTTCTTGGCCAGAAAAGTGGCTACACGAAATACCCATGCTTCTTGTGTCTCTGGGATAGCAGAGCTAAACATGATCACTGGATAAGAAGATCCTGGCCTGTGAGGGAGAACGTGGATGTTGGCGAATGGAACATCATTTATATGCCTCTCATTTCTAGAGATTAGAGCTCTGAGAAGCGGTCTGGTCGATTAAATTGGCGAAACCGCTGGGAGGGTTCACCACTGATAAGCCAAGCCCTCCCAATATATTTTTTCATCGCAGTAAGGACAGTAGAAGTTCGAATTATGTATATAAAAAAAAACATTCGCGCTTTAAATCCTTTTATTTTATATGTATAGATGGCGCGTTATTGCTTTGTATTAATTTATGCCTAACTGGCCTTGTCTTTATAGTTTGCTGAAGAGCATTGCTCGATGCAAACATTTGAATATAATGCTTCTGTCCTATAAGCTTATGTCCATAGTTTACTTGAAAACCATTTCTAAGATTCCATCCTTCAGTGTAGCATATAAAAGCAGAATAATCCAATACAATATTAGAGCTCTGAGAAGCGGTCTGGTGGATTAAATTGGCGAAACCGCTGTGAGGGTTCACCACTGATGAGCCAAGCCCTCCCAATATATTTTTTCATCGCAGTAAGGACAGTAGAAGTTCGTATTATGTATATAAAAAAAACATTCGCGCTTTAAATCCTTTTATTTTATATGTATAGATGGCGCGTTATTGCTTTGTATTAATTTATGCCTAACTGGCCTTGTCTTTATAGTTTTCTGAAGAGCATTGCTCGATGCAAGCATTTGAATATAATGCTTCTGTCCTATAAGCTTATGTCCATAGTTTACTTGAAAACCATTTCTAAGATTCCATCCTTCAGTGTAGCATATAAAAGCAGAATAATCCAATACAATATTAGAGCTCTGAGAAGCGGTCTGGTGGATTAAATTGGCGAAACCGCTGGGAGGGTTCACCACTGATAAGCCAAGCCCTCCCAATATATTTTTTCATCGCAGTAAGGACAGTAGAAGGTCGTATTATGTATATAAAAAAACATTCGCGCTTTAAATCCTTTTATTTAATATGATGGATTCTGTTTTCAATGCATAGAGAACAAATTTCCTGGACTCGGCGAGGAAAAACTGAAAGCTGGTATTTTTGATGGCCCTCAGATACCACAGCTCATGAATGATTTCAATATGAATCAACTTGAATTCAGTGCTTGGAACTTGTTAGTCTTGGTAGTTCGAAATTTTTTGGGCAACTACAGAGCTGAGAACTATCAAGAGATAGTGAACAATATCCTTTTAAAAAACTTGGTTGCAAAATGTTAATAAAATTGTAGTAATTGGACTTCTTTCCTGACAATTTGGGTGATATAGTGAGGAGCAAGGTGAACGATTTCAGCAGGACATCAAAACTATGGAAGATCGGTACCAGGTAAGATGGGACACCCACATGACGGCAGATTACTTCTGAAACCTTCAAAGAGATTGTGAGAGTTTCACGCTCGGAAATCCTATCAGCGAAGCTTTCAAGGCCCCGAATGACCCGACCTTCATGCTTTGTGTATGTAAATACCTACTCATGAATTAAGTATTCCTAATATTAAAAAAAAGTTAACTTTCTCCCTACAATAAAACTTGTACAAATAACTCGGGTTTTGAAATCACTATCATTTGCTTCACATTGAATCACATAAAGTTCAAATTTTATACTAATCGTGCCTCGCTGCTTTTTTAAAAATGCTTAACAGGGCTAGCTGAAATAGAACTATTCTCTCCTTGTTACTGTATTTTTATATAAAACTTATTTTTAATTTTTATTTTCGCAAAATAGATAACCACTCATTTTATAAATCTTATTAATGTTAGGAAGAGTATGTATCTCTAAAAGGAGAGCTGATAGAGCAAAACTGACATTTCTGGATTCAGCACATCAAAATCACAATGGAACATTTCTCAAATATCCGGCAACAAAATATGTATTGGCCAGTGTAACCAACGATTAGTTGATATTTATTCCAAGAGATGGCGTAAACCATCAAGCAACTTTTAGCTGCACGATCAAAAGATGGATTTTTCATGAGATGTAGTTACTCTTTAAAATTACCACTAAAATAAAATGAAATTTGAAAGAGCAAAATGAGAATGGATCATCTAAAGAGTTTTTCTTCTGTTTTTCGTGCGATTGTCTTCTTCCTGAAATATTTCATCGGAATATATGCAGATAATTGCATCCTACACTTGCTAGCCACACAGGCATCCATTCATTGAGATCAGAACCTTGTCAGATTTTAATATAAAGACGAATATGAAGAGGTGTGGACAAAAGTTTTATCAACTTGAATATACAACATGGCTTTCTGAGAGAAGTGATAAACAGCTTCTGCTTGAAGAAAAATATACGTTTAATACATTATTTGATATCAATTTTCAATTAAAATTGTGAAACAACTAATTTAAACATTGTGTGCGCATTTGAAAATAATATATGGATGATAGATATGCTAAAAATACTTGTTTATAAAGCCATTATAAAAATAAGATGTGATTATATAAGGATATATATGTAATATTGTTGCAAATGATCCTGTCGACGTATGGATAAACTGGCAGTCGTGTACGTGAGGTGAGTGTTGATGTTCTCCCACACGCGGACAACAAGAAGCAGAGGCAGGGCTAGATGTTAGCACCGAGAGTGATCGGAGACAGCCCACGGGACAGAGGTAGAGGCCATGATACAAACTTGGATGCCTATCACCGAGACATGGAGAGAGAGACCGAGAGAGACAGAAGCGGTCTGCCGATGGACACCCTGCAGAACATACTGCCGCTGACCCCCTGCTAAAACCTGTTGACAGGGGTCGTCTATAAAAAGCCCTGGAGGGGGGCCCCATCAGGGCGTCCGCTATTTCCTCCTCTTCCCCCTGCTGCCACTATCTTTGGCTTTTTATTTTGACGTCATCATTTTTAATTTAAATACAAATAGGGGTGTACAGGTTATATTAATAAAAATATAGCATATATACAAAATATGGGGGTGGTAGCAAATAGGAACAGTGTACATTTTAATAGAATGGTATGATCTTATAAAGTATCGGCTCTAACTAATTGGAAGATATGTGAAATATACTAAAAGTGTCATTATTATACAGTTTAAAATATACTATATATATGTCGTATCGATTCAAGAAAATATCAAAATGTACATTATAAGGTCATTTGGTAGAACCTAAAAAAATCGATATTTTTGTATATATGTGATAATGAATGTAGGAAATATAATAAAATAAATCAATTGTAATTTTTATTTTATTATATTACAACTACATATATATAGAATAGTGTAAAAATAAAACAAAATAGTGCATTTATTTATTACCAGTTGCAAATAAGAGACGTTATATCCGATCTGGATAATTGCGCGTGAAACTATTTACAATAATTCATATTGTTATATTGAAAATAGTGCATTGAGGAAGGCTGTGATGCTTCTTGAATACTAAGAATTGAAGTGTTACACAATCAAACAGGAAGGTCTGATATATTATCGATTCAAAGATAAAGAGATGGTGGTAGAGCTACTGAGATTAACGAGGTGTGAGTTGAAGTGCCGCAGGGTTACAGCATGCGGTTACTATAGCATGGCAAAGTGCTGTTAGATACAGTAGTGATAGGGTTACTGAGAGGTAAGAGCTGTGAGTTAAACTGCCACAATCTAAAGGTTACAACACATAACAGGATGCAGTTACTACAGTAGTGTCTACTTGAGTAGAAAGAACTGGGGATACAGTAGGGGCTACTTAAGAGCAAAGAACAGAGCAGAAATCTCCAGCAAGTCCACCAGCTCGAAGATAGAGTAGCCCAGCCAGATTCCAATGTAACCCCCGAGGTACATGAACAATTCTATGGTCTAGAACATAAAACGATTATATTTTTCATCTTGACTTTCATGCCTGTAGTGATACATATACACATTCAAAAATTAATTTTCATATTGCTATATAACATTATACTAAAAGATAGAACCCCTATATATATATAAAAGTCAGTGTATGTATGTATGTATGTGTGTTTGTTCCTATGTCGGCTATACACGTCCACAATACGTTACTAATCTGACCGACATTTTAACAGTATATAGAGTAGAATCTGAAAAAACTTATAGTGAAAACTTCAGGTCTCTATTCCGAATATTCGTCGAGTTATTTGCAAATTGCGTTGCAAATTTGCCCTTTCGCTCGCAAGAAGCGCCTCTAGCGGTGAAGATGGAAGGTAATATCAGCTGACCTAATGTACATGTAAAAAGGGGTTTTAACAGGACATAGAGAAAAATATGGAAGGGATATTTGTCGCATTTTTAGCCAAGAAAAATTGAAATTGACAGGTTTTGGGCAAAAATAGTTTTTTTTAGCCAGAAAATGATGATGACAATAGTGCTGTATCATCATTTGATTATCAGATACAAAATTATATCGGGAAAAATTCCAAAGAGCAGAGACCACGGGTGAAGTCAGTTCATTTTCAGTATTCAGGAACAAAATTCTAACAGAAAAAAAAAATCATTCGAGCAGAAGACACAAAGCCAGATCATCTCTCTATAAAAATATCGCTTCTCAGACACAAATTTGGAGCGGGACGTTTCACAAGAGTGACATCCACGGCGCCAATTTATAATTGTAACGAATAGTATTTGAATAAAAACATTTAATCGGGTAAAACCCGGGCGTTGCCCGGGTCATTCGGCTAGTATAATATAAAAACAAAATTTATTAAAAAAAATAATTGCATCATGACTTCTTATTTTTTACAACGTTTCAGATACTCACAAACGTTGAATTGAATGGAAAGAATGTGTGTGGATGCTATTCATTCTTCATTTACATAAATATATGTAGCTTTGACATGGAAATTAGTATAGATTTTATCTTTAAGAGAAAAGTGCAAAATAAAGGCATGTGGTTTATAAAATCTAAATTGTGTTCAGAAACATTTTGCCTGAATTATTTAATACAAGGTGTATATAGGATGTATTTGATGACAGTTAATAAAATATCTATATTTCACAAATCGCAAAAGATAAAAAACTAGACTTGGTATCTTTTCGAAATAGCCGAACTTATATCAATAAGGACTTCAATACATAATCAGAAAAATAGCATGCCCAAATTGAATGGTATTTTCAAGATTGGACATTTACAGCAATGTGATAACAGATTTTAGTACATAAACAGGGTCTTGTGAACACTAAATGGTTCAATCTTCAAGCACACTTCACATTTGATAGTCCAGTTGATTCAGATTAGAAAAGTTGAGTGATCATTTCTCTGTTTAACATTTGAATTAGGGCGGATTTACCTCGTCCTGGAGAGGAACTGAAGTAGACTACATTATTCTGGACGCTCTATTTGAACTAAGATGCGTTTATTTCAGAGTACTCATTGTTTCTGGGGTTCACTTATGTACACTATTATATCTTTGTTCATGAGGTACGACTTGTGCACTAGGTTTTCATGTACCTAATTCTGAATTGTTTACACTGACAGTTGGGGATCTCTTTAACAAAGATATTTTGAAAGAAAAATGCATTTTATGAGACTTCTCAGATGACTTTTTCTGAATTTACCCACCTTATCCCAGCACAATTTCACTTTTGTACTCTTTTTCATAAAGGTCTTTATGTTGGTTTTCATTTCACTCTACTCTTAACCGCTTAATTGACCTGAAGGCTTTTTAAAACCAAAAACCTTTTAACAATGCATCTAGTTTTTTTGAAATTATTCTTTCATATATAAACAAGTTCCAAATTTTGAATATGTGAATTCAATTTTAGACTTTAATATTTTATAAAAAAATTAATTATAATATTATAATTTCTCCTCAAGTATTTTTGTTCTCTATATATTTCAAGTTTAACCAAGTATTTTGTTCACACAGAGTATGTGTGTAAGATCATATGAAAATAGACGCTAACCGAAAGAAGATAAAAATAAGTTTTTTTTGTTTATGGTTGTGTATGTGTTATAAGGGTTATTCTTTTGTTTTTCTCTTTATTGTAACCTAATGATCTATCTACTGGGAATCAGTTTCATTGAAAAAGTCCGAGAAAGTCAATAATTTTGAAAACATATATATTTATTTATTTATAAAGGACGCCGTTGCCTTCAAAATAGATGTCAAAAACTAGACGCCATCTATTGACCGTCTTCGCCTATTAGCAGATTTGTGACAAAGCCACTTTACCATCTTTGGCAAAATGCGCAACGTCCTCTTAGAGACCATGATTTCGGGCTAATGGTCCTCGTCAATCCAGAAGGGCCGGCTTTATTTCATCAGATCCACAAGGAATCAAATGAAATCTTTACAATTTGCCAAAGAGGTGTTCAGATGGCAAAGTGGCTAAGCCATATCTATGGCTAAAATATAGATAGGAATTTTTCCGAGGGGATAATGATCTATGAAAGTAAAATACGCCTCTCACAACAAAACTAGACGCCATCTGAAATTTCCATCTATATTTAGCCATAGCCAGTTTGCCAGCTAAACACTTATTTGGCTGGTTGTGAAGATTTAATTTGATCCCTTAAGGATCTCATGGAATAAAGCCCATGCCAAAAACCATGATCATCAGGTGAAGGCATATGTTTCTCAAAGCTGGTGTTGTAGCTTTGTCACCGACCAGAATCCGCTAGTTTGCAGAGACGGTAAAAGGTCACGTCTTGTTAACGTATATTTTTGAAGCAAGAAGAGTTCTTTATACAGTGCACAACTCTGAATTTGCAACACCAATAATTACTGGGAAAAAAATTCAGGGTAAAGTTCAACGAGTTATGTAAAGTTATGATGGCCACCAGTCTCACTTGATCTCTCATCCACAGGACACATCTGGGACCAAATTGGACGTCGTTTGTGTGTGCTGCTATAGCCGCGTTCAGAAGATGAGCAGTGGATGATGGTTGACAGGGAATGAACAGCCATCCCTCAGGACACCATCCTCATTGAGTCAGTACCAAGACATGTTGCTGTCTGTATAGCCGCTCGCAGTGGTTCCACAACATATTGAGTGGACGGCGATGTCACTCAGTGTATAGGTGTATTCTGTTCTAATAAAGATCATTTATTGTTCATCACTGGTTATCTCTTTATGCATATTTTCACAAACTTTTGCCCACTACTTCTTGGTGTTGCAAATTCACCTAGTGTATTTATCAAGATGATCAATAACTACTACGATTGCTACTCTAGTATGTACTATCTGGAAACACCTCAGCAAAGAGGATTAGATCCGAGATGACACTCACCGTGTACTTGGGCTGGTAATTGTACACTACCTTCTCACCGCTCAGCGGTATGAGAGTGAAGCCCTGCAGGTTTTTCCTGAAACATCAGTTTTACCATCTTACTAAATACAAAAATTATAAACATTTCGTTAATATAGTCACTTTTAATCAATTATGATAGTTTGAAATAGATAGCAAACCTGGTTTTTTCCTGGTTCTAATTGAACAAATTCCTGCCCCAACCAAATAGTGTTTTTATAAAACGACATTTGAAAATTATCCCGCATGTGTTTCTTTTCAACGAAAAATCAAAATTTATTTTAAGGAGAAATAACGATTATTTCTCACCTTAGAGATGAGATATGAAAGGATGCATTGTGAAGAGTAATGATAAACAGAAAAATAAAAGTGTCCAGGGATGGGAATCGAACCTACAGTTTTCCGCTACAAAAAAAAAAAAAAAAAGATTACTAGAGTATTTCTAGAGTAAATGGATCACGAATATTGTGTTTCAACAAATATAAAATAATATTTGTATTAAGATACAAGAGTAGTAGCAAATGCGATTAAAGAAATCATTAATATACAGAGGGTAGTCTATTTTTAAAGGATGATATTTCAACGCGTATTTATTTATTTCAACACACAAAACGCGATATCCCGGCTAGGGATAATTGCGTAGATTTACTTTTTTAAAAAACGCGTATAGTTCAGGATAAATAATAATGGAAATTTTAGACATCTATGAATTTAGGCAAAAATGTCTTCTAAAAAGCTGTCTGAAGAAACATTTAACTTCAACCGAAAGAAATTTAAAGTTAATGGCTGTCAGAGCAAATTTCCACAAAAATTAGAGTAATATTCTTTACCATTAACCATATTATCAGGTTGAAATAGGCCTTAAAGTTTTCAAACCGCTCCATAACAAAAGACCAAAGATCTACAGTAGAGTCCTTTATGACAAATACCTGGCAAGAGAAAAATATAAGAATGTTGTTACACTTAACAAGCCATGGGTCTACCTCAATGGTAGCAAATAACCCAGTGCTATTTACTTCTCTGACTTTCAAATAAACACCTTTCAGAACTGGGTCAAGCAATGCAAGAAAACTTTCTCAAAGGGCATCATGGTCTTTGTATGTTTCTGCTAAAGTGGGAATCTACCAATAAAGAAGGTGGACCCAAATATTAAGATAAATTCACAATTCTACCAAAGACCGGTCTTTAACTTTTTTTCGAAAATGAGGTTCCATTTTTGTATCCAAGTGAGTCAAGATCCGAGTGGCTGCACAAAGATAAAGATACTGGTCAAAAATGTTCAACGCGCAATTACGAATTCAACAGCAATTCAAAATTTTGTTCGCACTATAAAAATCTACTCCCTTCTATAACAGCAGAACAATATTTGATTGGAGATCTCCCATTACCAGTCAAAAGATGCATAACACAATTAAAAATTCTCTTTATACGGTTTAAAGAAAACCATGCTATTTAGCTCAACTGACCGAATATGTCCTTTATGTAATTAGAAAAAAAAACGACTCGGAACTCGAGCGCCACATGTTTTTCTGTTTAAATTTAAGAAGTGAAAGGAAACTACTTTTACAAAAAATTGGATCATATCATCTTGCTCTGGAGGCTCTGTTGTCTAGGACGACAAAGAATAAATCCAATGCATTGACCCTGTACAAGTTTTACAGGGCTGCGAAAGAAAAGAAACACCGAGAAAAGAGAGCCGTGTGTAAATTGATATATAAATGAATGATCACCTGTAAATAACTAATCTTTTCTAAGCAATTAAGCACCTGGGCGAATCCAGTGTAGGACATTGGTCCTCAATAAAAGGTTTGCTGTGTTGTCGTTGTACTAGTGGAACATAAATACCTACTTTTTAGCTAACAAGAAGACAAAGAAAAAAAATCCTAAATACAACCATTCAAAATGTCCTATTTTATTTCTGACATAAGTTCTAAAATATTTGGATCACATTTATAAGGTGCCAGGCGCCCTTTGTAAGAGCATTTCTTTCTTCGTTCACACAAATGATCATTCTAATCGGTCACAAATATTTATGGAACAATACTTATGATATATGTGGACATGATATATTAAATTGAAAAATAATTCGTTTAACGGCAGTCACACATATTCTACAGATATATGAGATAAGGTACTGGTTGTAACACGAGGGTATTTACATATCTGTGAAGTTTTCTGTCTTCTGCGCGCCGTCTTCCGCGACGTAGAGGACTCTGAGAAAGACGTCGACCTGGACAGTCGCAGCTGGCCCACACATCATCGTGGAAAGTGACAAAGTACATACCGTCTCTTCAATCTGACGGTCGGAGATACGGTAATGGAACTCGTACGTCCTGGAACATTCTGTGAAGCTTGTTTACGAATCTTTTTTATTTTAGAAAATACATGACGTTATGAAATGCTACACACGATTCACACTGCATATATAGATTTTAGCAAAATATTGCGAGCTCATTGTAGTCTCGGCCCTTTTGAGTTCCCCACAGTAGCAGTATCTACTCACAGGCAGTCCGTCTTGCAATCGGTGTAGCAGGATGTCAGATCTACCGCCTCCATGCAGCCCTGGTCCACTGCACCAACACTACGCCTAGAATAAACCGCCTCAACAGTTTAACTAAATTTATTTTGAGTCATATTCATTGGAGGATTGAAATAGTAAAAAGTATTCGTGTTCTATGTGTGACGGCCACACTTCCTCTCATCGAACGCGATCTTGAAAAACACATTGCTACGCATTCGCGGCTGGGCAGTCACAACTGGTGCTTTGGGACTGCGCTGTCTAACAACAAGGCATTCTTCCAACGGCCGTTATTTCTGTTCAATTTATTTTTTAAAGTTTTGCTTAAATTGGTATATTTATAAAATTTTATTCATTTTCATATGCGGACACGAGCACGCCTTCAATTGGTAAGCGGTACCTAATCGATATTTGGAATCAGACGATCTCGAATAAAAAAAAAAAAAAGCAACGGTCGACGTTTACGGCAAAAATTAATAAAATATTGAAGATAAATCACCAACGACGGTCTTAAGCCCATCTCAAATACTAAAACTTTTTTTCTTGCTTCTCTCTTTTCACCAAACGACATTTATTATTGCGCTTAACCAACTATAGGCAGATTTTTTTGGAAAATATCGCCCGCGACTGATTTAAATACTAGGCAACGGTCGCAAATATGGATGACAGACTCTCATCTGGGCATATGGCATTATAAAGAATCCTCAAGCTTCAGTAAAATACGCGGCTCTTAAAGAACGTCTTCTACAGCCGTTCGGTCAGTCGCAACAGATAAACACAACATACCCGAAAAGCCCTAGTTTCAGAAAGAAGGTCCATGACAGATCAGAAGCCTTCGATCATACTAGCGGAAATGCGACACCAGGCAGGCGCGACACTTTCTCCGAAGAAGTCCTAAAATATCGGTGATCTCAACGCCTTTTTTATTCCATACAAAGTTTTTTAGGTAGTGAAGTAACCAAAAATGTGTTCACAAAATTGTAGAATTGGCAGATAGCATTTTTAAGCCACAAGATCAACAATGGTCAAATTTCACCAAACCAACCCCTACCACAGCAGTACTGCGGAAGCGTTTCAGCAGATGGCAGGCCGGAATCAAACACTTCAAACTCAAGTCAACGAGTTAAAAATATACAAAATGCTTACATCCCAGCACAGTCTTCCTTTCATTTTCACTTCCAAATGCCCGCAAAACTTGGCGAAGACAGCCATTTCCCCGTGGCAAGACTGACACTATAAATTTCCTAGCAACTATGTCTCCAGCATGTTGAAGCCACCAACTCAAGCTACACCTAGCCTTCTCCAAACATTTCTCAAAATGAATGTCCACCCCGGATTCTCATCGTTCTATTCCAGTCTTCCTTCAAGCACCACCTCCTCTGCAGCTGCTCTCTTCCCCCCGTTGAACAGCGACCGCCCCACAGACACCTATCCTAAACCATTCCGGTACATACGGCAACTAAACCTTTATGTCGAGGGACTTATTGTGTCCACGCAAGCCATCAAGAAGGTAAGAAAGGACTGATTCATCTTTCAAGCCTTCAAGACCAGACCCAAAAAGACTTCGTACCAACATGTAGTCGGTCAATAGTTCCTTCTATGTTTAAATATGATATTCAAGCATCCTACTGGAGGGGAGTAGTGTGGTGGCCATACTAGGTCTCAGCGTACGCGAGCTTGGAGAACACATAGCTACGTAGTCAGAGGTGGGACCTTGGGTGCTCGCCGTAGAACAACAAAGTATTATTCCAACAGACGTCATTTCTTTATCTTTCTTTTGTTGTATTTTCCACTTGTTTAAATGCTATAAGTAGTTACGATAAGGCACAGTTTGAATTAATAAAAATAAAAAAGGCATATCCTGACCAGGAGCACATGTGCTTTTCAGAAGGCAGAGCGCCATCTGGTGGAACAGAAATCAACTATTCATTGATTTAACCTGTTCCCTGATAATTGGCCAACCCAATTTCTTGAAAAATCAAGAAAAGCCATCCACGAACGCGTTTCGCGCTGTTGGCGCTCGTCAGCGTGGAGTAGGCTGTACCACTGCGACCAAAAATATATTTGGTTCCAGTGGCTTCTTGAGAAACCAAGAAATGGGTATTTAAGGCCAAACTTGCGTTGAATTATAGATTATAAATACAAGGTAATAAGACCAAATCCAAATAAATAAATAGTGTGTGACGTTTCGGTTTTTGTCTGAGGATGATTACAACGATGTTACAGAAGCGGCACACATTATTTATTTATTTGGATTTGGTATTATTACCTTGTGTTAAGAAGCTATAAGTAGCTATAATCACGATATTTCGTCACTACTATCACTTTGTTGAATTGTTTCTTTTTCAATGTGACTTTTAAACAGTTTATCAGTTCTGCCATTTATTCTCTCAATAATTCCATTTTCTGAGCTTCTGTAATATATTCTTCCATATATCTTTATCACCTCTCCTAGATATATATGACATATTTGTTCCTATTAGTTTTGATATAGTTGAAGCATTATCAATATTTTTACTAATTTCATCATTTCCATTTAAAAGTAGGTGTGGAGATGTAAACTTTATATTGTATTATAAAAAAAATGGATTTTATTGATTTATCAAGGAAATGGGTTGGCCAAATATCAATGAACAGGCTGAATCAACGTTTTCTGTTCCACTAGATGGAGCTCTGCCATCTAAAAAGCACATGTTCTCGTGGTCAGGATATGCCTTCTTTGTTTTTAATATCAACACCTGACCTTTTTATTGTTTTTCTATTATTTTTTCTCATATTGTATTATTAAAAATAAAGAAAGCATATCCTGACCACGAGCACATGTGCTTTTTAGATGGCAGAGCGCCATCTAGTGTAGCAAAAATAAACTAAACGTTTATTTAACTTGCTCCGTGATATTTGGCCAACCCAATTTCTTGATAAATCAAGAAAAGCCATCCACGAACGCGTTTAGCGCTGTTGGCGCTCGTCAGCGTGGAGTAGGCTGTACCACTGCGACCAAAAAGATTTTGTTAATAGAGGCTTCTTGAGAAACCAAAAAATGGGTATTTAAGGCGAACACCTGACCCACTTATTTTTATTTTTTCTATTGTTTTTTTCATATTGTATTATGTTGATATATTTTTGAAGATATTTTTATAAACAGCTTTATTTGGATAATATTTAGGTAGTTTTGGAGATTCAATATTTGGATAGATTTCATTTTTTTATATTAAATTGTTTGATATAGGAATTTCATTGTTTATTCTATCATCTTTTAATATAATTTGAAACTATTTGATAATAGGTTTATACCTTTCTTCTGATTCCTTTTAAGTAACTTTTTCAGATAATATATTGTTCTCAATTATATTTTGTTATATTGTCTTTTTCATTCCATCTATTAATTTATGTAATATTCTATGATATCCTTATATATATATATATAACAACTTTGTTTTTCTATAGTAAAATGTTTAAGTGAAATAGTTTTTTCTATAGTAAAAGTAAATGAAAATACCGAATTATCCTTGTATTGAGAAATATCTAAACGAATATATATAAATTCGCCCCAAAATGGCCATTCAGAATACTTAAATGTGGACCAAGTACTTTTGTGAAAAATTCAATTCCGTATAGATTTAATATATGATAAGTTTTATTACAACAAACACTATGTTTACGCTCAGGATATATCAGAATAAATACAAGTATGTAGTATAAATACTTGTATATGTAAGTTTACAAATATTATTTGAAAAGGTTAATGAAAGATAAATACAAATCTAAAAATATTCAAATAGCTTATTTCTCAAATAAATTAGAATATATAGTTGATGAATATATATATATATATATATGTTATATAAAAGTATTATTTTATTTAAAATTATTATTTCATAGATATAAATACTCTGTTTAAATCGACCGCCAGAGGTCGCGCTTTCTCTATAAATACTCATTGTTGTTCTTCCCCGTTGGCCGACCCAAAACTTTGTACATTATGTAAATAAGCTTTTCTTTTTTATTCTTACGCCTTAAGCCAGGCATTACTTTAATCAAATTATGTTATTCATATATATTACTCAGCTCAAATAAAGAAATCTATGATCTTCAATATTATTATTCTTTCAAGATTGTTCGACCATGACTGCACCACCATTACCATAATCCTCATCATGATCAAATATCAAGCAGAAACTCAAAAATCCTTCTTTTAAAATTAATATAATATAAGTCGACAGGATATTTACCTGTTTATGCCAAAAGCAAAATTTTTCGAATTCAAATATGCAAATTCTCCAATCAAAAATAAGTCATTTCAACCAAATATAGCTCATTTCAACCAAGAATAAGCCGACAGGATTGTCTGAAACTTGTGACAAAATGGCAAAAACGAAAAAAGAAAAAGATGCTGAATTTACATACCAAGCGATGCCAGCATTTGTCAAATATAATAATAGTCTAAATATTAAAACGTGGATTACAAATTTTGAAAGAAAGAGTGACTCCTACGGGTTGGATCACGGTTGGAAGGTGCTGCACCTATCAGACTACCTACAGGATGAGGCCTTGACCTATTATTTCGAGAGCCTCTGCAACATCGAAGACTGGGGTAAATTAAAAGAAAGCCTAATAATCAGGTTCCAGAAGGTCAAATTGACGCCCTTGGTGGAAATGATGAGGATCACCCAAGAGGAACAGGAAACAGTCACGCAATACTTCCACAGGAAAATGCAGCTGATAAACAATGTTGAGTTGAACATCACCTCCATAGTGGAGCTACTAAATGAGGGAGTAAAAACAAAATACAAGCCCTACCTGGCTACAGTAGACGCAGTGCAGCCCTCGGAGTGGCTAACCATGGCCATAAAAGTGGAAAATAGCTTAACGGGATCTGGAACGCCGGTGGAAAAGGGCCGTCTCCAGACTTTGAACCCAGCGCTTCACCCATCGCCTAGACCTGCCGGATATTATGGTAGCTCGCAAGTGCAGAGGCCACCAATGCCTTGCCGAATTTGCGAACGTCTGGGATTGGAGCTTCAATGGCACTACCACTCGGTGTGCCCATACCGCAACCCAACAGCCTCCAGATCCTTCCCTCCACCCACTCCCCATGACTACCAACCGACAGTAGCTAGTGCCTCTTCACCCGATTCTCCCAAATATTTAATTCTTACTTATGTTATAGTTAATAATATACAGTATCCTGCAATATTAGACACAGCCTCCAATGTATCGATCATGCCAGACCATATGTTTAGCTCATTAAGGAATTATAATATAGTGGATAGCTGTACACAAGAATATATTTCACAGGTCAAGGGTGTAACCATCCCTTCACAGAAAATAAATGTAGGTATTAAATTAGGTAACAGTAGTGTTTTGAATGATTTCTATATTTGTGATTCTGATATAAACTATTTAATTTTAGGACTTCCCGTACTTATAAAATGTCATTTACAAATAGATTTTAAAACAGGTATAGTTTATCAGGATAATAAATTTTTGTTTTCTTTTAGTGCACAAAATTCCAACTCCAGATATGTAAATTTTTGTTTGCCTCACCCGTACTATGTAAAACAATCCATATTGTCCCAAATGAACCCATTCACACATTTTAATATAAACGATATTCCGAGTCAGTTTACATTGAGAACTAGTACAGATTATTTAGATTTAGATAAATTAACTATACCTGCAAATTTTAGTGAGTCTCAGAAACAAAAACTTATCGATGTTTTAGGGAAATACAAAAATATTTTTGCCCAATATGATTTAGACGTAGGATTAATAAATACTACACCCATAACTTTTAGATTAACAACTGATACGCCAATCGTACAGAAACCTTACCGAACATCTTATGCAAACAATACAGAAATTAATAGACAAATTCACGAATTATTAAAATATAATATTATAAGACCATCTTGCAGCGCATATGCATCACCAATACCATATATTACTAAAAAGAACCAACAAATAATTCCATAGCATAATCATCAATATGATCCAAAACAACAGAAATCATATCTTTTTTTTTTTTAAATATAATATATATATATATATAGATGGAAAATTTGCCGGGAGGAAATTAATCCATAGAAGCAAAGGGCCCCTCTCCCGTCAAAATGAACGTCAAAAACTGACGCCATCTATTGACCGTCGCCGCAACTAGCGGCCTCGGGTCGGTGACAAAGCCACAACACCAGCTTTGGCTTTGGCTATGGCGTCAGTTTTTGACGTTCATTTTGACGGGAGAGGGGCCCTTTGCTTCTATGGATTAATTTCCTCCCGGCAAATTTTCCATCTATATTCTAGCCATAGATTTGGCCCAGCCACCTTGCCAGCAAAACACCTCTTTGGTAGATTGTGAAGATTCCATTAGATCCCGTGTGGATCTCATGGAATAAAGTCCGCCCTAGACTGACGAGGGCCATTAGCCCGAAACCATGGTCTCTAGGTGGACGCTTCTCAATTTGCCAAAGCTGGTGTTGTGGCTTTGTCACCGACCCGAGGCCGCTAGTTGCGGCGACGGTCAATAGATGGCGTCAGTTTTTGACGTTCATTTTGACGGGAGAGGGGCCCTTTGCTTCTATATATATATATATATATATACTAGCGGATGTGTACCCGGCTTCGCCCGGGTTTTATCTGAGTGAAAGTTTGCCTAACGAATATTATTGAAAATAATTTTCCGGAACATAGACTATTATGATAATAATATTCATTACATTATATTTTTTATTATATATTTATATAATACTAATGGCCCGGGCAACGCCCGGGTTTTACCCGAGTGCATATATATTTTAAAAACGTTTTAATTCAAATACTATTCGTTACAATTATAAATTGGCGCCATGGATGTCACTCTTGTGAAACGTCCCGTTCCAAACTGTGTGTTTTTAAAATGTTTTAATTAAAATACTATTCGTTACAATTATAAATTTGAACGATAGGCTCATTATTTCTTTATACCGTTATTATACCGTTATATTATATATATTATATTTATTATAACAATAAATAGTTATTTAATTTTATAGTCCAGTTTTGTATTAAGATTATCTTCACTATTATGATCATTTAAATACAAATTATAAAATTTGTAAAATGTTATTAATTTGTAGATAGAGAGAGAAAAAAAAAATTCTTTACTTCTATTACATCCTCAAGTTAATTATATATTTATAATTAATAACAATAAAAAAGATTAACAAAGTAACGTCTATTACATCGGCTTTTACACGTCATTCAGACATACTCTAATCCTATATATAGAATAATCGAAGAGATAATATATATAATAGTTAGAAAAAAGAGAGAAAGACAGAACCATGCACTTTTAATCAAACTAATAATAAGGAAAAAAAAAAAAGAGTTTTATAAAGAAGGTAGATAAGATTGTTAGTATATATATATATATTTTTTTATGATTTTATATTTTATCCTTTTTTTTTTTTTAGAAAGATTTTTAAAGGTTTTTTTATTTTATAATATGATTATAAATAGTTGTATTTAGTAATATATCTATAGTATGAATTAACATTTGTTATAAGTTTGGATATTATGTTTTGAAACCCTAATGGTAGACCAGACATACACAAAAAACTTTAAATTGAAATAAATTGGAAAAAGAGATCTGCTGGAACGGGGATCATCAGATAAAATTCCAGCGACATTTCAACCCCTTCTTTATTATGTCATAGATCTCTTTTAAACCGGATTTTATGTGTTAATATTAAGTTGTTTCAGTGAAATATTTAAATGAACATATATAGTAGATACAAATGTTAACAAATTCAAACTGTAAACCTACCTCTGCCGTGGAGTCCTCCATTGTGAATATCTATTTCTGGCTAACACATGTCGCGGGAGGGGAATGTCCCCCCACATTTCAAATTTAGACCATTTATTTAGAATTCCTTTGAACAACAAGAAAATTAAAGAAGAAAGGAAAAATAGTTAAGGGAAGAAAGCTAAATTTCATAATCTTTACAGCTAGTTATATCAAAATAACTGATTTAACACTTATTCATCTTTTAATATTCCTTTAAAAAGGCAAATTATAATAGTTTAATAAAGCTATTAATTGTGTAAATTCAACTTTATTTAACTTCCATTTTCCTCCCCAGAAATTGGAGATTAAACAAAAATGAACTATATACTTTAACACTTTAAAAATCTTGTGAAAAAATCTTTTAATCAGTTATTTAATCAAAGTTTAATTAACTGTTAAAGATTATAAATTTGTATTAGTTAATATTAATAGAAATTATAGAAAGTTGAATTCATAAATGGATATTTCCATTTATTTTTTTTAAATATTTTATAATTGATATACTGTTGAAATATTTTACTTGTTTGATACTAAATTTGTTTTTAATAAATTCCATGTTTAAATTTTTAACATCTTCTATGAAATTATCTAAAATATTATTTATTCTATAAAATCTTAGAAACTGACCATAATATATACCTTTACAGCAATTTAATGATATATTAGAATTCATATTACAGTATTTTATAATATTGAAATTATAATTACTCTTTTTGTTATAAACTCTAACAGCACTATTTGTAAGGTCTATATTCAAGTCTAAAAAGTTAACTTTTTTGTTTCTATAAATTTTTTCATTGTTCTTAAGTTTCAAGTATTTAGGATATATTTCAGGTATTAATTTTTTAAACAGTGGATTATTAAATATTATTATGTCATCTACATATCGGAATATTTGCCAATTAATATTATTTTGTAGAAAGTATTCTCTTTCGTACCAGAACAATATTAAATTTGCTAATAACGGACTAGAAGAGGTACCCATGGGAACGCCTTCTGATTGAATATATATTTTATTTTTAAATTCTATATAGTTAAAATTTAAAAATGTTTCCAGTAGAGTTTTTGCTGTTTTAAGATCTAATTTAAATGTTTTATATCTGTTATGAATAATTTTAATGTAGAAAGTTTTGTCATTAATGAATTCATTAAATAAATTGGTTATTTTATTATTTAGATCTCTTAAATTTATTTTAGAATATAGGTCCTCAAAGTCAAATGTGTGTACTGTTTCAATGTTTGTCCAATTGTTCATTAAATAATTAATGATTTTTTTATTTGAGTCGATAAATTTATAATTATATTTATTAGTTAATTTATTTATAATAAATTGTAGTGTTGAGGCTAATTGTATATCAATATTTTTTATGACTGAATTTATACCAGATGTGATTGTTCTGAAAGAAATAGGTTTTTTGTGTAGTTTAGGAATTATATAGAACTTTGGTATGTTTGGATTTTTGTGGTTATTATAAATTTTTAGTGAATTTTCAACATTTTTGATGTCTTTTTTGATTTTTGTGCCTGTAGTTCTAGCAAAAGTATATTTATGATTATTATCAATTTCCTTTTTTAGTATATCGTGGTATAGATTTTTACAAATTAAAGATAAATTATTGGAACATTTATCTATAGGAGTGATAATATAGTCCTTCTGTAAATTAATTATATTTTCTTTAAAAGAAGGAATGTCTGAATTGGGTTTTGTGTATTTAAGTGTATTATTATAATAATTTATAATTTCCTTTTTAATATTATGTTTCCATTCCAGAAAAGTAAATTCTGGAATACTGTATCTTATACTAGTTTTATTTATGAAAATATCTATATCTTTTAATATAGATTTAATTGTATTATTATAATTGTGTTTAATTTGAGGTATATATTTATACCCTTTATTTAAAATTTCTTGATATTCTGGATTTAAAAAAGAAAAGTTGCTAGTTAATATATGACCTGAGAACTTATATTTATCAATATAGTTGTTGCAATTACATTTAATTTTTTTAAAATTTGCCAAATTATTAATAAATTGGTTATAATTGCAAACTAAATTACCTATATTTTTATTGTATCTCCAGATTGTTTTAAAATTTAAATTTTTTATAGGGAAAAGATTATTGATGATTTGGTTATTAAATATATCATTAAATTTAATATGATTAAATAAATTGTTATTAAATTTAATGATAATATTAATGTTATTAGTATTTTGTTTAATTTTTCTGTATTTAAAGATGTCGTGTGTGATATCTATTAATCTGTTAGTCAGATTATGAATTTTAATATATTCTATGAGTTTGATAAATTTATTATTATTTAGTTTAAATAATGTTTTAATAAATTTATCGACGAAGTTGTTAGTGTACATTTGTTTTGGGTCCAGTAATTCTTCAAATTCAATGTAACCTAATTTATTTGTAGTTTTACCTCTAGTTTTATTAGGTTTAGTTTTAAATTCATTTTTATATTTGCAACTGATTTCATAAGTTGAAATTTCTTCTGTTTGTGGTTTGTATGTGTAGTTTAATTCGTCGTTAAGTCCATAAGGGAATAATGTGTTGTGTTTATAAATGTAGTTGTTTTCTAATAATAGTCGTTGTTTTTTGTTTTGACATATGTCTAGTATTTCTATCTTAAAGTTGTTAAAAGTATGTAATTGATTGTGTTCTTTCATATATATATTACCAATTGATTTTTTAGCGTGGTTTCTATGTAGGTTTATTCGTATATTTAATGGATTACAAGTTTGTCCTATATATGATAGTTGACAAATTTGGCATGTTAATTTATAAATAGTATTCACTAATTTACAACTAGTTGTTTGAAAAGTGTCATGGTTCTTAAGAGAGGGACAAGTTTGACAATTTTTTCTTAGGCAATTCTTAGCGAGTTTAAATTAACATAAAAGAGGTGCTAACACTAATATGTTTGTAGTTTTTTTTAGTTTTTTTAGTTTGTTATTCTTATGAATTTTTTAAATATATTTTACTTAATTGTTTTTGTGGTGATAAAATTTGTAATAAATTGAATAATTAATCTATAAATATATAGATATTACTGTTTGTTATCTGTTATATTTTTAAGAATAACTAATAAAAAAAACATCTTTAAACTAACAAAAACACTGAAAAAAACAAAAGTTCTGAAATTATTTTTTTTTCCTAGAATTACTTTTATAATTTAATTTTTAATAATCAAACAATGAAAGATAATTAAAATTTGTATGAAGATTTATTTATAATTTAATTTGTATATTATGTTATATATAAAAAAATATATCATAGAGCAAGCTCATATGAATTAATATAGTGTAGAAACTATATAACAAAATTATAACAGTGATTCTAATTTTAAAAACTAAAGGAGCAAACTGATAATAATGATAACTTATATCAGTTAGATTTGATTAGATTAGCAAGCTAAATCTAAATTAATTATAACAATAAATAGTTATTTAATTTTATAGTCCAGTTTTGTATTAAGATTATCTTCACTATTATGATCATTTAAATACAAATTATAAAATTTGTAAAATGTTATTAATTTGTAGATAGAGAGAGAAAAAAAAAATTCTTTACTTCTATTACATCCTCAAGTTAATTATATATTTATAATTAATAACAATAAAAAAGATTAACAAAGTAACGTCTATTACATCGGCTTTTACACGTCATTCAGACATACTCTAATCCTATATATAGAATAATCGAAGAGATAATATATATAATAGTTAGAAAAAAGAGAGAAAGACAGAACCATGCACTTTTAATCAAACTAATAATAAGGAAAAAAAAAAAAAGAGTTTTATAAAGAAGGTAGATAAGATTGTTAGTATATATATATATTTTTTTTTATGATTTTATATTTTATCCTTTTTTTTTTTTTTTAGAAAGATTTTTAAAGGTTTTTTTATTTTATAATATGATTATAAATAGTTGTATTTAGTAATATATCTATAGTATGAATTAACATTTGTTATAAGTTTGGATATTATGTTTTGAAACCCTAATGGTAGACCAGACCTACACAAAAAACTTTAAATTGAAATAAATTGGAAAAAGAGATCTGCTGGAACGGGGATCATCAGATAAAATTCCAGCGACATTTCAACCCCTTCTTTATTATGTCATAGATCTCTTTTAAACCGGATTTTATGTGTTAATATTAAGTTGTTTCAGTGAAATATTTAAATGAACATATATAGTAGATACAAATGTTAACAAATTCAAACTGTAAACCTACCTCTGCCGTGGAGTCCTCCATTGTGAATATCTATTTCTGGCTAACACATGTCGCGGGAGGGGAATGTCCCCCCACATTTCAAATTTAGACCATTTATTTAGAATTCCTTTGAACAACAAGAAAATTAAAAAGAAAGGAAAAATAGTTAAGGGAAGAAAGCTAAATTTCATAATCTTTACAGCTAGTTATATCAAAATAACTGATTTAACACTTATTCATCTTTTAATATTCCTTTAAAAAGGCAAATTATAATAGTTTAATAAAGCTATTAATTGTGTAAATTCAACTTTATTTAACTTCCATTTTCCTCCCCAGAAATTGGAGATTAAACAAAAATGAACTATATACTTTAACACTTTAAAAATCTTGTGAAAAAATCTTTTAATCAGTTATTTAATCAAAGTTTAATTAACTGTTAAAGATTATAAATTTGTATTAGTTAATATTAATAGAAATTATAGAAAGTTGAATTCATAAATGGATATTTCCATTTATTTTTTTTTAAATATTTTATAATTGATATACTGTTGAAATATTTTACTTGTTTGATACTAAATTTGTTTTTAATAAATTCCATGTTTAAATTTTTAACATCTTCTATGAAATTATCTAAAATATTATTTATTCTATAAAATCTTAGAAACTGACCATAATATATACCTTTACAGCAATTTAATGATATATTAGAATTCATATTACAGTATTTTATAATATTGAAATTATAATTACTCTTTTTGTTATAAACTCTAACAGCACTATTTGTAAGGTCTATATTCAAGTCTAAAAAGTTAACTTTTTTGTTTCTATAAATTTTTTCATTGTTCTTAAGTTTCAAGTATTTAGGATATATTTCAGGTATTAATTTTTTAAACAGTGGATTATTAAATATTATTATGTCATCTACATATCGGAATATTTGCCAATTAATATTATTTTGTAGAAAGTATTCTCTTTCGTACCAGAACAATATTAAATTTGCTAATAACGGACTAGAAGAGGTACCCATGGGAACGCCTTCTGATTGAATATATATTTTATTTTTAAATTCTATATAGTTAAAATTTAAAAATGTTTCCAGTAGAGTTTTTGCTGTTTTAAGATCTAATTTAAATGTTTTATATCTGTTATGAATAATTTTAATGTAGAAAGTTTTGTCATTAATGAATTCATTAAATAAATTGGTTATTTTATTATTTAGATCTCTTAAATTTATTTTAGAATATAGGTCCTCAAAGTCAAATGTGTGTACTGTTTCAATGTTTGTCCAATTGTTCATTAAATAATTAATGATTTTTTTATTTGAGTCGATAAATTTATAATTATATTTATTAGTTAATTTATTTATAATAAATTGTAGTGTTGAGGCTAATTGTATATCAATATTTTTTATGACTGAATTTATACCAGATGTGATTGTTCTGAAAGAAATAGGTTTTTTGTGTAGTTTAGGAATTATATAGAACTTTGGTATGTTTGGATTTTTGTGGTTATTATAAATTTTTAGTGAATTTTCAACATTTTTGATGTCTTTTTTGATTTTTGTGCCTGTAGTTCTAGCAAAAGTATATTTATGATTATTATCAATTTCCTTTTTTAGTATATCGTGGTATAGATTTTTACAAATTAAAGATAAATTATTGGAACATTTATCTATAGGAGTGATAATATAGTCCTTCTGTAAATTAATTATATTTTCTTTAAAAGAAGGAATGTCTGAATTGGGTTTTGTGTATTTAAGTGTATTATTATAATAATTTATAAATTCCTTTTTAATATTATGTTTCCATTCCAGAAAAGTAAATTCTGGAATACTGTATCTTATACTAGTTTTATTTATGAAAATATCTATATCTTTTAATATAGATTTAATTGTATTATTATAATTGTGTTTAATTTGAGGTATATATTTATACCCTTTATTTAAAATTTCTTGATATTCTGGATTTAAAAAAGAAAAGTTGCTAGTTAATATATGACCTGAGAACTTATATTTATCAATATAGTTGTTGCAATTACATTTAATTTTTTTAAAATTTGCCAAATTATTAATAAATTGGTTATAATTGCAAACTAAATTACCTATATTTTTATTGTATCTCCAGATTGTTTTAAAATTTAAATTTTTTATAGGGAAAAGATTATTGATGATTTGGTTATTAAATATATCATTAAATTTAATATGATTAAATAAATTGTTATTAAATTTAATGATAATATTAATGTTATTAGTATTTTGTTTAATTTTTCTGTATTTAAAGATGTCGTGTGTGATATCTATTAATCTGTTAGTCAGATTATGAATTTTAATATATTCTATGAGTTTGATAAATTTATTATTATTTAGTTTAAATAATGTTTTAATAAATTTATCGACGAAGTTGTTAGTGTACATTTGTTTTGGGTCCAGTAATTCTTCAAATTCAATGTAACCTAATTTATTTGTAGTTTTACCTCTAGTTTTATTAGGTTTAGTTTTAAATTCATTTTTATATTTGCAACTGATTTCATAAGTTGAAATTTCTTCTGTTTGTGGTTTGTATGTGTAGTTTAATTCGTCGTTAAGTCCATAAGGGAATAATGTGTTGTGTTTATAAATGTAGTTGTTTTCTAATAATAGTCGTTGTTTTTTGTTTTGACATATGTCTAGTATTTCTATCTTAAAGTTGTTAAAAGTATGTAATTGATTGTGTTCTTTCATATATATATTACCAATTGATTTTTTAGCGTGGTTTCTATGTAGGTTTATTCGTATATTTAATGGATTACAAGTTTGTCCTATATATGATAGTTGACAAATTTGGCATGTTAATTTATAAATAGTATTCACTAATTTACAACTAGTTGTTTGAAAAGTGTCATGGTTCTTAAGAGAGGGACAAGTTTGACAATTTTTTCTTAGGCAATTCTTAGCGAGTTTAAATTAACATAAAAGAGGTGCTAACACTAATATGTTTGTAGTTTTTTTTAGTTTTTTTAGTTTGTTATTCTTATGAATTTTTTAAATATATTTTACTTAATTGTTTTTGTGGTGATAAAATTTGTAATAAATTGAATAATTAATCTATAAATATATAGATATTACTGTTTGTTATCTGTTATATTTTTAAGAATAACTAATAAAAAAAACATCTTTAAACTAACAAAAACACTGAAAAAAACAAAAGTTCTGAAATTATTTTTTTTTCCTAGAATTACTTTTATAATTTAATTTTTAATAATCAAACAATGAAAGATAATTAAAATTTGTATGAAGATTTATTTATAATTTAATTTGTATATTATGTTATATATAAAAAAATATATCATAGAGCAAGCTCATATGAATTAATATAGTGTAGAAACTATATAACAAAATTATAACAGTGATTCTAATTTTAAAAACTTAAGGAGCAAACTGATAATAATGATAACTTATATCAGTTAGATTTGATTAGATTAGCAAGCTAAATCTAAATTAATTATAACAATAAATAGTTATTTAATTTTATAGTCCAGTTTTGTATTAAGATTATCTTCACTATTATGATCATTTAAATACAAATTATAAAATTTGTAAAATGTTATTAATTTGTAGATAGAGAGAGAAAAAAAAAATTCTTTACTTCTATTACATCCTCAAGTTAATTATATATTTATAATTAATAACAATAAAAAAGATTAACAAAGTAACGTCTATTACATCGGCTTTTACACGTCATTCAGACATACTCTAATCCTATATATAGAATAATCGAAGAGATAATATATATAATAGTTAGAAAAAAGAGAGAAAGACAGAACCATGCACTTTTAATCAAACTAATAATAAGGAAAAAAAAAAAGAGTTTTATAAAGAAGGTAGATAAGATTGTTAGTATATATATATATTTTTTTTTATGATTTTATATTTTATCCTTTTTTTTTTTTTTTAGAAAGATTTTTAAAGGTTTTTTTATTTTATAATATGATTATAAATAGTTGTATTTAGTAATATATCTATAGTATGAATTAACATTTGTTATAAGTTTGGATATTATGTTTTGAAACCCTAATGGTAGACCAGACCTACACAAAAAACTTTAAATTGAAATAAATTGGAAAAAGAGATCTGCTGGAACGGGGATCATCAGATAAAATTCCAGCGACATTTCAACCCCTTCTTTATTATGTCATAGATCTCTTTTAAACCGGATTTTATGTGTTAATATTAAGTTGTTTCAGTGAATATTTAAATGAACATATATAGTAGATACAAATGTTAACAAATTCAAACTGTAAACCTACCTCTGCCGTGGAGTCCTCCATTGTGAATATCTATTTCTGGCTAACACATGTCGCGGGAGGGGAATGTCCCCCCACATTTCAAATTTAGACCATTTATTTAGAATTCCTTTGAACAACAAGAAAATTAAAGAAGAAAGGAAAAATAGTTAAGGGAAGAAAGCTAAATTTCATAATCTTTACAGCTAGTTATATCAAAATAACTGATTTAGCACTTATTCATCTTTTAATATTCCTTTAAAAAGGCAAATTATAATAGTTTAATAAAGCTATTAATTGTGTAAATTCAACTTTATTTAACTTCCATTTTCCTCCCCAGAAATTGGAGATTAAACAAAAATGAACTATATACTTTAACACTTTAAAAATCTTGTGAAAAAATCTTTTAATCAGTTATTTAATCAAAGTTTAATTAACTGTTAAAGATTATAAATTTGTATTAGTTAATATTAATAGAAATTATAGAAAGTTGAATTCATAAATGGATATTTCCATTTATTTTTTTTTAAATATTTTATAATTGATATACTGTTGAAATATTTTACTTGTTTGATACTAAATTTGTTTTTAATAAATTCCATGTTTAAATTTTTAACATCTTCTATGAAATTATCTAAAATATTATTTATTCTATAAAATCTTAGAAACTGACCATAATATATACCTTTACAGCAATTTAATGATATATTAGAATTCATATTACAGTATTTTATAATATTGAAATTATAATTACTATTTTTGTTATAAACTCTAACAGCACTATTTGTAAGGTCTATATTCAAGTCTAAAAAGTTAACTTTTTTGTTTCTATAAATTTTTTCATTGTTCTTAAGTTTCAAGTATTTAGGATATATTTCAGGTATTAATTTTTTAAACAGTGGATTATTAAATATTATTATGTCATCTACATATCGGAATATTTGCCAATTAATATTATTTTGTAGAAAGTATTCTCTTTCGTACCAGAACAATATTAAATTTGCTAATAACGGACTAGAAGAGGTACCCATGGGAACGCCTTCTGATTGAATATATATTTTATTTTTAAATTCTATATAGTTAAAATTTAAAAATGTTTCCAGTAGAGTTTTTGCTGTTTTAAGATCTAATTTAAATGTTTTATATCTGTTATGAATAATTTTAATGTAGAAAGTTTTGTCATTAATGAATTCATTAAATAAATTGGTTATTTTATTATTTAGATCTCTTAAATTTATTTTAGAATATAGGTCCTCAAAGTCAAATGTGTGTACTGTTTCAATGTTTGTCCAATTGTTCATTAAATAATTAATGATTTTTTTATTTGAGTCGATAAATTTATAATTATATTTATTAGTTAATTTATTTATAATAAATTGTAGTGTTGAGGCTAATTGTATATCAATATTTTTTATGACTGAATT